>VMDO01003144.1:82360-150045 GCA_007922755.1 Pedetes capensis
AGGAGGAGAAGAGGAGGAGGAGGAGGAAATAAGAGCTTAAATAGGGAAAGTTTGTCCTATGGTGATCTTATCAGAGAGTAAAACATATTTATTTTTCCTCATCAAAAGTTTGTGGTACAAACATCTGCTAAAGTAACTCAAGAAGTATAAAATATAGTTGCTACAATCCTGTGGATTTTATCTGCTTTCAAGTTATCTCGTTGGAAATAGGACTCAAACCCCTGATTCCCTCACAATGTCTTTCACAATTTTATTAAGACTAAAATTCTATGTGATTTTAAGCCTGTGCATTTATTCTTTTTCTTAAAAGCTTTTCATTTTGCCATTTGATGAATATTGGAAGCAAGTGGATTATCTGGATAAAGCAAATTAGTTGAGGTTTGCATCAGTCAAGAGAGTAAAGCCACCAGAGGCTTTAAGGGAGTGCCTTACAATATAAATAGCCCTAATCTCCTTCAAGCATTGACTCTCAAGAAAGAGAATTTTCTCAAGGCCAGTGTTTTTAATCAGCTAGATCTGCAACAAGATTGAAAGTAATGCCAGTGATAAGAGAAGCAGGCTCTGAGGAAGAAAAAGCAGTGAGCAGTCAATGATCTGATTCATGAGAAATGTGAGAGGCTAGAAAAGATGGGGGAAATTAAGAAGTCTCTCCAATCCCCTAACTACCTCTAGCTCTGAAACAGCCATCCAAACACATCTCTGCCTGAAGTGAAAATGTACCATTTGGATGGGAACGAGTTATTAGCTGGAGGAGGGCACCCATCGAGATCTTGCAAATGTAGACAGTGCTTTAACGGTCCCAGTGTTTCCATTCTTCATGCCAAAAAGGATCAGTGCCAGCTACAAAACAGGTGGAATTATTCTAACATGGCTTTGTAGGCAGAAAAGAGAATGGGGTATGTGTTTTACCTGAGATGACAGGGCAGCAGTAAAAGCACACAAGGTTGCAGCAAAATGAGGAGAGAAATGTTCCCACCTACAATTTGTGGGATCCTGAGCTCTCTGTGGCAATGGCCTGCACTCCTATTTATGTACCTTCTTTTCCCCTGGAGGCAATAAGAAAAGTATTTTTGAAGTGCCCGCCTTTGGTGAAGGGAGGAAGGGCTGTTTTGTTTGGTGACACGCAATTTAAAAGGGAAAATAAAGGAAGCAGATGCCTCTTTAATTATTTCAGATATATTTTCTTGTGTTTGCAGGATTTTAAAAATGATTTCTTAAGTGTCTGCACAAAAAGAAAAACAATTTTCATTGGGAAAAGAGGAACACACAGCCAGAATCATTTCAGATCTGTCATGCAATTTGCCTTTGAAAATATTTGAGAAATAGGCTATGGACCCTCAGGCAAAATTGTTACACCAACACTTCTGTATCTGAGTCACTTGTTTGCAGATGGAAAATGCAGTTTGATAGTCACTACTTTTGGCAATCCTCAAAGTGTGTATTGGGATTTTAGGAAGAAATTTGTCTAGGGTCTTAATAAGGAGTGTCTCTGGTGCTAAAAAGTGAAGTTCCCAGTGCTGCCCTGGGTCATGGCTGACCACTTTTGGAGTGAACACTCACAGGGCCAAGGGATGCCACCCAGGAAACTGGCTATCTGAAGGCTTCCTCTCTAAAGACATGGTCAGTGGGTTTTATGAGATGATCACTGTATAGTCAACTTCATTAAAAAACCCACATATTCTCTCTCATATGTGGAATCTAGCTTTAAATGTGTGTGACTTGAAAGTAAAAGGAGTAGATAATGAGGGAGTAATTAAGAGCAAAGTACATGATAATTGTATGAAAATACCATAATGAAACCCATTGTATTGTATGCTAATTAAAATAAAAAAGATAAAAACCAGAATGTACTGACTATTATACCAATCACTGAGAGAAGTTACAAAAAATAATCTACTTCTCCTAGTTGGAACACATTTCTCCTTTTTTGTCTGGAGAGTTCCTACTTATATCCTTACAAACAGCTAATTCACTTTCATGGAAAGCCTTTACTATTCTCCATAATTCAGATTTTCCTGACTTGGATAACTAGAGAGCTCATTTCATCTCCTGATCTTCCCTACTGGACAATAAAGTCCATGAATGAAATTCACACAAGAAACTTCAGCAGTTACAAAACCCTTCCTCTATGAGAACAAAATCAGAGATGATTACTGCTCATCTAGTATTTATTTCCACTGAGAGTTAGGTAGGCATTGGTGAATTGGTCTGTCAACATGCTTGAAAAGTAATCTGTGTCATTTCTGGGGAAAATATTTAAGTTCTGATAGGTGACCATCCAGTGGCCATTTCCTTTGCCTTAGTGACCATGGAAGCCATGTCTCATAAGTGGCAGAACCTTAAGATAGAAACAGTCTGGATCCTTGAATCATTACAGGGAGGAGAGATGTCCTGGGAGGACTTTGTATGAGAAAGAAATAATTTTTGTGGACTGAGGATGTGGCTCAGTGGTAGAATGCTTGCCTAGCATTAGTGAGGCCCTAGGTTTGATTCTCAGCATAGCAAAAAAATAAAGAAATAAAAAATAAAAAAAATAACAAGAATCAGAGAAAAAAGAAGAAAGAAAGGAAGGAAAGAAAGAAATTTATTTACTATATATTATTTGTTGTAGCATAGCTGTGCCTATCTAAAATAATGCAAGTACTCATTAATACTAAATTTCTTTGCTGGATCAAATGAAGGTTTCTGTTGGTTCCACAATATATGACTCATTCCTATTTGAAAGAGATTACAGCTAAATCCAGAGGAGAAAATAAAAGTTAAGAAGGAAAAAATTCAAGAAATGCCATTCTGATGAAAGAATGCTTTATTCACATAGTTAAATGCAAAGAATATAAATTTTAAATGAAAAACCATTACTCAGGAAAACCATGATGTTAACGGCTTGAGAACAGCAGTGGGTCATCTAAGTCCTAAGAGTTTAGAGAAGGATTTATTATACTGCTCACTAAATGGATTTCTTATTTTGAAGACATGAGGAAGAATCCTGTCAATACTAGAAGAAAAGTTGAAAGAAGCAATAATGGTGCGAATCTGGTGGGAGAAAAGTGGCTTAAACATTTGTTACATATACAAAATAAAAGAACAGACATTTAAACCAGACTATTCCATGACATATACACAGTACAGGCTTGCAAAGAACAAAATAAATGCATGTCAGCTAAAGAGGTAGACAGAAGAAAAATGCACTTTCACCATCAATCCTAAAGGTGACAGGGATATGAACAACTGTAGTTAATAGTGTATCATAAAGAATGTGCTATCATCTATAAAGCAAAAGACAAATAAACTGACCCCCAATGACAAACTCAGGAGAATTTGTGAATGAAAAAGTTTCCAGCCTAACAAAGGAGGACACATAGGCCCATACATAATCAATTGTCAACCACATTCCATCTCCTATTCCACTGGTCCTACTTTACCATTTTCCTGGGAATGTGTATGTGTGTGGTGTATTTGTGTTGGCACATGCACACATATATACACTTCTGCTGCTGATCAACCAAGGCAATCGGTCATTCAAAATTGGGAGTTCCCATAGGGCCAATAAAAATTCTAATAGAAGAGAGAGATAAGAATTTTAAATCTTTTCTTACAAGGTCACCCTAAAACAAGTCTAACAGGTGAGATGTGGTCGTACATATAGCCATTTATTGGCAAGATGCATGTAACTTCTTCTGTAAGCTTTGTCTTAGATTTTTAACCTTTCTTGTATGAGAAATTTGCTTGAAACAACTGCCACAAATATCTTAGCAGCATTATTCAGTGTGGCAAGGAGTATCCTCAGTTGGTGGATGTACACCAGATGACTTCAAAGTCATGTCTCGGGTTCCCTTGCAAAAGATATAAACACTTGGTCTCTGGGTTCTCACACTCCTTCCTACAAAGGCAGGAAAGCCTACATGATGATACTATGTGTCATATCAATAGCAAAAATAACTTCTAATACCCATTAGACTATTCGATGTAACATCTGATGTTAGCCAAATATAAGACTATTAAAGGTAATGATAACTAAAGTATATAACTTTAGAAAGTAGGATTCTGATTAGAAGTTTTAAGATGCTAGCTGTCACTGGAATGTATTCTCTTAATTAGACCAACTGATCTCCCATAGTTTGTACATTATATTAACACACACACACACACATGCACACACACACACACGCACACACACCATGATGTCTGTGCTGAAGTATTTGTAAAGAAAATATACATTATAAAAAATCCAAGCCATAGGGATGATAAGAGATATATTTCAGGGAAAATATGGAGGAAAAACCAACTATTAGACAACAAAATACTTTTAATTGACATTTAAACTATCAACTAGTGATTCTTCAATGTTTTTTAAATGCTACTGGCAAATAATGCCCTTGTTAATGTTAAAGGGTAGGGCTTTGAAGATAATACTTTTTTTTTTTTGCCTATGTGATGTACGTTGGGAATGAAGATGACTCCCTCTCCACTGGCTGCCTCTTATGAGAACATCAGTTCTTGTCGTTGTTAGGTGCCATCGAGTCGAGTCCGACTCATAGTGATTCTAAGTACAGCAGATTGAAACACTCGCTGATGCTGTGTCAGGCAAATGATCTTATTTATGTTTAAGCCCATTGTTGCAGACACTGTGTCAATCCATCTGGTGGAGGGTTTTCCTCTTTTGCATTGACCTGCCACTCTCCCAAACATGATGTCCTTCTCCAGGGATTGATCTCTCCTGACTATATGTCCGAAATATGTAACACCCATTCTGGCCATTCTTGCTTCCAAGGAGCACTCTGGTTGTACTTCTTCTAGGACAGATCTGTTGGTTCTTTTGGCAGTCCATGGTATATTCAATAGATGTCTCCAGCACCACAATTCAAAAGCATCAATTCTTTTTCTGTCTCTCTTGTTCAATGTCTAGCTTTCACAAACATATGATGCCACTGAAAATACCATGGCATGAGTCAGACGCACCTTCGTCTTCAATGTGACATCTTTGCTTTTCAATACTCTAAAGACATCTTTTGCCACAGCTTTTCCTAGAGCAATGCATCTTGTGATTTCTTGACTGGTGCTTCCACGGGTGTTGATTATAGAGCCAAACAAAGCAAAATCTTGGACAACCTCAACCTTTTCTCCATTTATTGTGAAGTTGCGTGCTGACCCAGTCGTAAAGATTTTTGTTTTGTTGATGTTTAGTTGTAACACATATTAAACGCTATGAGCTTTCATCATCATCAGTAAATGTTTTAAATCCTCTTCACTTTCAGCTAGCAGAGTTGTGTCATCTGCATATCGCAGTTTGTTAATGAGTCCTCCTCCAATCTTGATGCCAGGTTCTTCCTCATAAAGTTCAGATTCTCAGATTATTTGCTCAGTGTATAAATTGAAGAGATACAGAGAAAGTATATAGCCCTGATGCACACCTTTCTCAACTTTAAACCACTCAGTGTTTCCTTGTTCTATTCGAACATCTGCCTCCTGGTTCATGTACAGATTTCTCATGAGCACAATTAGGTGTTATGGTATTCCCATTTTCTGAAGTGTTATCCATAATTTGTTATGATCCACAAAATCAAATGCTTTTGCATAGTCAATAAAACATAGATAGACATTTTTCTGATATTCTCTACTTTCAGCTAATATCCACCTGACATCAGCAATGATGTCCCTAGTTCCATGTCCTCTTCTGAATCCCCCTTGATTTTCCGGTAATTCTCTGTCTATATACTGCTGCAGTCGCTTCTGAATGATCTTTAGTAGAATTTTGCTGTTGTGCAATATTAATGATATTGTCCAATAGTTTGCACATTCAGTTGGATCCCCTTTTTTGGGAATAGGCACAAATATGGATCTCTTCCAGTCAGTTGGCCAAGTAGCTATTTTGCAATTCTGTTGGCATAAACATGTTAACACCTCCAGTGCTGCATCTGTTTGTTGAAACATCTCTATTGGTGTCCCATCAATTCCTGGAGCCTTGTGTTTCACCAGTTCTTTCAAGGCAGCTTCCACTTCGTCTTTCAACACCATTGGTTCCTCTTCATATGCAACCTCTTGGAATGGTTGGTCATCTACCAATTCTTTCTTGTATAAGGACTCTGTGTATTCTTCCCATCTTCTTTTGATGTTTCCTGCATCACTTAATATTTTCCCTGTAGAAACTTTCACTACTGCCACTCGAAGCTTGAATTTTTATTTCACTTCCTTAAACTTGAGAAACACAGAGCGTGTTCTTCCCTTTTGGTTTTCTGCCTCCAGCTCCTTGCACATGTCATTAAAATATTTGTTTTTGTCTTCTCGAGCTGCCTTCTGAAATCTTCTGTTTAGTTCCTTAACTTCCTCATGTCTTCCTTTTGCTTTAGCTGCTCCACGTTCAAGGGCAAGGTCCAGTGTCTCTTTTGACATGTAATTTGGTCTTTTCTATTGTTTCTTGTCTTTTTAAGACCTTTTTGCTTCCTTCTTGAATGATAACTTTTATATCATGCCACAGCTCTTCTGGTCTCCTGTCATTTGTGTCTAATGCATTAAACCTATTTTTGAGGTGGTCTCTGAACTCAGGTGGGATATACTCAAGGTCATACCGTGGGTCTCGTATACTTGTTCTAATTTTCTTCAGCTTCAGTTTGAACTTGCATATGAGAAGTTGATGGTCTGATCCACAGTCAGCACCTGGTCTTGTTTTGATGTTTTGTACAGTGCTTTTCCATTGTCTCTTTCCACATATGTAGTCAATTTGATTCCTGTATGTTCCATCTGGTGAAGTCCATGTGTATAGTCTCCATTTATGATGTTGAAAAATGTATTTGTAATGAAATGGTCATTGGTCTGACAAAATTCTATCATGTGATCTCCAGCTTCGTTTCTGTCGCCAAGACCATATTTTCCAACTACTGAGCCTTCTTCTTTGTTTCCAACCTTTGCATTCCAGTCACCAGTGATTATCAGTATGTCTTGATTGCATGTTTGATCTATTTCAGATTGCAGAAGCTAATAGAAGTCTTCCCTTTCTTCATCTGTGGCCTTAGTGGTGGTTCCATAAATTTGAATAATAGTCATATTAACTGGCCTTACTTGTAGGCATATAGATATTATTCTATCACTGACAACATTGTGTAAGTTTGACAGATCTTGAAATGTCTTTTTTGATGATGAATGCGACCCCATTTCTCTTTAGTTTATCATTCCCAGCATAGTAGACCATATGATTGTCTGACTCAAAATGGCCTATGCCAGTCCATTTTAGCTCACTGATGCCTAGAATGTCAATGTTTATGTGCTCCATTTCTCTTTTAACAATTTCTAATTTGTCTAGATTCATAGTACGTACATTCCATGTTCCAATTATTAATGGATGTTTACAGTTGTTTCTCCTCATTTTGAATTGTGCCACATCAGCAAGTTGAGCACCCTCGGGCTTTATTCCATTTCCATCATCATGGTAAACTCTCCTTTGAGGAGGTAACTCTTCCCTAGTCATCTTTTGAGTGCCTTCCAACCTGGGGGCCTCATTTTCTGGCATTATATCTGATAGTGTTTCTTTGCTATACATAGGGTTTTCAATGGCTAGTTTTTTCGGGAGTGTTTCACCAGGTCCTACTCTCTAGTCTGTCTTAGTCTGGAAGTTCAGCTGAACACCTGTCCACCATGGGTATCCTTGCTCATATCTGAGGTACCAGTGGCAGATCTCTCAGACTCATCGCAACATGCAAGCCCCCACAGTGTGGCAAACTGACAGACATGGAGAACACCTGTACCATAGTGGTATCTGTATGTGACCTCCAAAGTCAGCTTGCTTGGGCTCAAATTCTCCTTCTTCTACTTATTAGTTATGTCTTGAGTCATATTACTTAACTGTAGTTTGTGATTTCAAACTGGGAATGATAGTGCTCATGGATGCTAGAAAGATTAAATAAATTAACTCATATAAAGTGCCTATAAGAAGTCCTAAAACATAGCAAGTAGTGTACCTAATATTGTTATCCTTATTGACATTTCAATTATAACCTTGGCATCCAAATTCTGTATACTTCTCTCAACTACAGTTGTGATGTGATAGAAAAGTATGGGAATAATAATGACTGCTTCATTTGGATTCAGTGTATCTTAAATAAAATAACATACAGGATGCTCTGAAGTACAGTGACTCATTAAGTGATAAAAATGATGATGGGTAAGGTTTCTGATGAATCTGCTTAAATTGTAATTCCTGTGTTCAATCCCTGAAAATTCTTATAGCAATCTGAGCCATGGACCTCATTTTGAGGATGATGTCCTAAAGAAAAGCACAGTAACTCTTTAAGACCCTACTTGTAGTGGCATTCCCTCACCCAAATGTACCAAATAGAATATTGAGTGGAGTGGGACTGAGGGAAGAATGTGTTATTGTTATTGTTGTTAGGTGCTGTCAAGTCAGGTCCCACTCATAAAGACCCTATGTATAATAGAACAAAACACTACCAGACGTTGTGCCATGCCCTTCACTATGTCAGTACTTCTCTGCTATTACATAAAATTTTTAATTGCTGATTATATTGAGATTGTTTTGGAAATGAGCTGCCAAGTCCCTCTCCCATTTTTGTGGTGCTGGAGATCAAATCCAGGGCCTCAGAGTACACACAGCAGCACACTACCAACTGGGCTAAACCCCAGCACCAATAAAAATTGAACCCAGTACCTTGTAAATGCTGGGCAAGTTCTCTACCACTGGTAGAAGCTAAATAACAGCAAGTCAGAAATGTAAAAGTTTAAAACTGAAAATGGTACTGAGACTTAACCAGAGCCCCATCAATTTCACTTTAGTTGAATGGATTTGAAAAGCTAAACTGATAATCCCCTGAACATTTTCAGTATGTAGCTCTCTCATTCAGTATGTTTAATCCACTCTCCCAGATCATTATACAAGTGTTTTGTTTTGTACCATGGGAAATTCTGATCTTAGTTGATGAAGTACTCAGTCACCTATAATCTTGTGAGAGCCACAAATGACGATAATTACAATTTGTGGAGTAACCTGGAATGAAGAACACAATATGCTGAGTCTGAGAGCTGAGGTAATTGTGTTTTTACTTCAGATCAGCAGAAAACTCAAAAAAGGGACCATCTTTTGAGCATTATTTCCAATTGCATTTTCTCAATTTTATCAACTATAGTCATTAAGGAATCACTGAAAAGAAAGATAAGAGCTCTGCGAGTTGACTTAGAGAATCTGCATAGAAAAGACAGAATAAACAATGTACAATCAGTAAAAAGCTTTGGAAGAAGCAAGAAAGGCTTAGTGCACTGGAAATGACTCTGAGTTGGTACAAAAGAGCTTTGGAGTTGGATCAGGCCACCTGAAAGTACTGGGTGAACTTGAACTTCTCCCTTCTCCTATAAGGATTATTTTTCCTCATCAGTTAAAATTTGCAAAGTCAAACAAATTACCATGATGATATCTGTCATCCCTAAATGTCTGTGACTGTAGAATAAGGATACAATTACTACTCTGACATAAATATATAGCACACATATTATCCGAAGTTTTTGACAGCAAGTGGTCTCCTCTTGAAATGTCTTGAGCAACTTTTTGTTTTTGTCTCAAGTCTTCATGGCACCTGTCATGCCCAAAGTATCCCTTCTCTTCCATGATGTCCTGAAATTCTCTTCTGAGATCTCATGTTTACCATGCTGGAATCTAGCCAGCAGTGTGTTTTTCTCACAGCTATTATTGGTTCTTGAAATTCAGTAATCACATATCATGCACCTATTTCCCCAGGGCTTAAGAAGGTGTTTGGCAGTTAATGTGGAAGGATAGAATGAACAAAGGAATGCCAAAACAAATGGATGAATGAGTGGTTTAATATCAATGAGGCAGGAAGCAAACAAAGTGACACTGAGCACCAAAAATTCAATATAATCCACCAGGAAAACTTATCTTTGAGCTCCTGTTTCATGAGACCATAGCTAAATACTGTCTGACACGGTTCTCCAGTACTACTTTTGGCAGGGTACTGGCATTTAATGACCATGACTACAAGATTATCTTTAGACACAACTGTTTTATAAAACTTATTACTATTAAGAAGTCTTTAAAAAGCACCTCCCTGAGTAAGTAAATATAGGAATTTCAAGTTTCAGTGCCCATAAGTAAAGTTTCATTGGAACACAACCATTCACCTTCAATTGCTATGTCTGGCTACTTTCATGCCACAGCAGATGAATTGAGTGGTTGTGACAAAGACTGGCTCACAAAGCTCAAAATATCTATTATTTAGCCATTTATAGAGAACACACTGCCAAGCTCTCTTCTGCCTAATGGTCAATTTCATTTTTTATTATGAAGAGCACATTATATAAGAGATGGCTTTGTGTGAAGGACAATTGCTTCCTCTTCTGCTGAAAAGTATGTTGCTGTTGTTAGGTGCCCTCAAGTCAGTATCAGACTCATAGTGACCCTGTGTATAACAGGCGAAACACTATTGTCAGTGCTTCTCTTCTGTTCATAGGGTTTTCAGTGGTGGATTGATTTTTGGGAGTGGGTTTCCAGGTCCTTCTCCCAAGCCTACAGCACCTGGTGTCCCCAAGCAGTCTCCCGTCCAAGTATTAACAAGGCGAGACCCTCCTTAACTTCTGAGATCTGAGGGGATGGATGACACAGGGCTATGGCTGCAGACGCTGAACAGTATAGCTAGATGCATAATTTGGAGTAGTTTTCTAGTCATTTCTTTCATTTGTTTCTTTATGGAAGCAGAGGATTACTAAAGAAGAAGAAAATTACTCTAGTCAAAGTTTATTTTTTCCATATCATTTTTATGGCCTTTAAACCAAGTACTATTATGGCCAATTACTTTCTTTAAAATAATACATTTTCATTTGAACTTATATAAGTTCATCACATATTTACCTAATCATTCTACATTTTCTTTTAATTTATATTTTCCTAAAAATTTTCTATCCTAACTGAAGTAGAGGTCTAATGATTTTTTTTTCTAGAAACATTTGGCATTATAAAATTCATAAGGTATCATTATAGTAACCATTAAAATGGTACAATGAATAAAAAGAAGAAGAAATAAAATCTTTCCTAATGAAATTAGGTTACTAAATGTGTTTGCTTAAGCCCTTTTTCTCAAATTGTGCCTGAGGATGTGCCATTAGAAAATAATATTGATTTGAATTATAAAAATTAGTTAACCCCACCAAATAAAAAGTTATAACCTGGAATACCAGTCACTAACAAAGTAAGTATGAGAGAGCTAGGAGGTTCTGAATAGGAAAGTTACTATTGAAAAAGGAAATTTAGTGGGGTGCATGCCTATAATCCCAGCAACTGGGGAGGCAGAGGTAAGAGGATCATGAGTTTGAAGATAGAAGAAGGCTGAATAACTTAAAGAAAGCTTGACTCAAATTTAAAAAAAAATTAATTTTATTTATTTATTTATTTATTTATTTTTGTGGTACTGGGGTTTAACCCAGGGCCTTGCACCTGTGTGCTTTGTAAGTGCTGGACCACTGAGCTGCAGCCCCAGCCCATTTTTTCAGTTTTTTAGACAGGGTCTCCCTAAATTACACAGACTGCTTCTGGTCTCAAACTTGT
Source organism: Pedetes capensis (assembly GCA_007922755.1). Taxonomy (NCBI): domain Eukaryota; kingdom Metazoa; phylum Chordata; class Mammalia; order Rodentia; family Pedetidae; genus Pedetes; species Pedetes capensis. Next base: position 93,921 of record VMDO01003144.1, read on the forward strand.
GATCCTCCTGCCTCCACCTCCCAAACTGTTGGGATTACAGGCATGCGCCACCTCGCCTGGCTTTAATTTTTTTAAGAAGAAAAAAAAATGGAAATTTATTTTAGACTTGTTTGTTTGCTAGAATGTTTCACAAACAAGAGCCAGGATGATACAGTGTCATGGACATAGTGACCATAATTGCTGAAGAAAGACAAAAATATATTATCTGCTTTTGTTTTCTATTTGGAAGAAAAAAATAACTTTGCTCAAATGTTAGCATCAACTCTTTCATATTCAAACTAAGAATTCACAACTTTTCCTTTTGTTGCTGTTTTCTTCTGGGCTTTTTATATTTCTTTTCTTGGTGTCATGTCCCAAAATCAAGTGGAAAAAAAATATTTCCACTAGTTTAAATTTCATTTATTTATCAGTGGGATCAGAATAATTTCTAAGAAGTGATTTCTATAAATGACGACATCATAGACAAATCTCTTCTGTATATTTAAGAAAATATTGTCGTTAGGAAATGTTTTTCTACATGATCTCAAATTATCTATGTAATGAGACACCATGATGGGAAAGCAAGTCTTCCAGCTCCACTTCAATGAGAGTGTGAGTTGTTATCCCCCTGATTGATGGTGATTAGGCTCTTGGAGGAGATCTGGTTTACATGCTGGTGACTGCCAAATGGCTGAAGGCCGCCTCTCTCTATACCCCTTTACTGGCAGTTATCTTTGAATGACTTGGAAGAAGCCACAGTTCCAGTAGCGGGATTCTGGTTCAGTGGTCCAAATTGGCCATTTTCTTCTGCTTAGATGGTCATCCTACCCAGGCAACACCTGTTGGTTGTCCAAGAATGGTAAATTGAAAAGGAAATAGAGGCATATCATGATTTCCTCTTTCTTCCTCTCATAGATGATGACAGGAAATATTTCATCCTATGACTGTCTTAGAAATAAAAAGCTATTAAAAATTGAGCAGAATTTATAACCTAGATATTTGCAAAATATATGCAATACAAGCTCTGAATAGGATCTTCAATATTTATACAAAAGTTCAGGTAAATATTTAAATTTAAAAGGAGATCCTATGAGCTTACTTGTGAAAAAATGTTTAGTACATTTTTATCAGGACAGTTGGTTCATTTTTTATCATTTATGATAAGAACTAAATCAAAACTACCCCAAAAGAGTTGTGCAGTGTTTTTTCCAACATACCATGCAAGTATAGCCTTAAAATTTCTCAGCATATTAGAATATCAATACTTAACTTACATCAATTAGTTAGGGTAGAGGATTTAGATAAAAGTTAAACTTTTAATTAATCCTAGTATTCTTGAATTATTGAAACAGGGTTTTCTATATGTGCAGTTAAGGAATAATTTCCTCCCACATCAAATTTTTTTATTGGAAATTTTTAATGTACACCTTACTGTGATTCATTCTGACATGCTTTTCATTGTGACATTTCCATATATGCATTTTGATGAACATTATTCATATAGGTTACCCCTTACCCTCCCCTATGCTTCCCCCCTCCCCCCTCCCCATCTAAGTCTTCTCTAACTTTTACTTGGTAATATTTTTCTATATGTCCTTGGGTTCCAGTTCTGTTTAAGATAGAAACTTTTCCTGTAGTGGTCTTTGTTTTTATCTTGTTAGAACAATTCATGCATTTTCTAGACCATTTAAATTGACACCATTCTTATCTTTTTCCCCTCTTGTATTTTGATCTGACCTTTGAATAGAATTTTTCCTTCTTATAATATTGAATCAGCTCCCACATATGAGTGAGAACATGTGGTGTTTGTCTTTCTGAGCTTGTGTTCGTTCACTTAAAATAATTTTCTCTAATTCCATCCATTTTGCTGCGAATGACCTTATTTCATTTTTCTTGATTGCTGAGTAGTATTCCATTGTGTATATATACCATAGTTTTTTTTTTTATCCATTCTTCTGTTGAAGGGCACTTTGGTTGATTCCATATCCTTGCTATTGTGAAAAGTGCTGCATTGAACATGGAGATGCAGATGTCTCTGTGGTATGATGACCCATCTCCCTTTGGGTAAATTCCCAATAGTGTTATAGCTGGGTCATATGGTAGATCTGTTTTTAGTTTTTTAAGATACCTCCATATTGATTTCCACAGTGGTTGGACCAATTTACAGCTCTACCAACAATATAAGAGTGTTCCCTTTTTCCCTGCAACCTTGCCAGCATTTGTTTTTTGTTTGATCTTGGCCATTCTTACTGGTGTAAGGTGAAATCTCAGAGATGTTTTGATTTGCATTTCCCTAATGGTTAGGGGGGGCTGGGATTTAGCTCAGTTGGTAGAATGCTGTGCTGCAGTCCCTGAGGTCCCGAGTTCAATTCCCAGTACTGCAAAAATGGGAGAAGGACCTGACAATCCACTCCCAAGGCAATCCCAAAACAATCTGCCATTGAAAACCCTATGAGGGTCGCTGTGAGTCGGATACCGACTCGACGGCACCTAACAACAACAGCAAATGGCTAGGGATGTTGAGCATTTTTTCATGTGTTTCATGGCTTTACAGACCTCTTCGTTTGAGAACTGTCTACTCAGTTCCTTTACCCATTTGTGTATTGGATTGTTTGTTTTTTTGGGAGTTTTTTTCTTCAGTTCTTTATAAATTCTAGTAATTAGACCTTTATCTGATGTATAAAATGCGAAGATTTTTTTCCCATTCTGTGGGGGTTTCCTTGACTCTATTAATTGTTTCTTTTGCTGTGCAGAAGCTTTTTAATTTCATGTAATCCCATTTATCTGTTCTTGTCACAATTCTTGAGCAATTGGAGTTCCATTAAGGAAATACTTTCCTAAGTCTATATGATGGAGTGTATTGCCTATATTGCCTTCTATAAGTTTTAAAGTTTCTGGTTTTATGTTGAGATCTTTTATCCATTTTAAGTTAACTTTTGTGTATATTGAGAGATGGAGGTCAGCTTTCATTTTTCTGCATGTGGATGACCATGTTTACCAGCACCATTTGTTGAAGAGGCTGTCCTTTTTCCAATTTACTTGCTTTGCTCCTTTGTCAAAAATCAGGTGGCTATAGGTGTGTTGAGGTATTTCTGGGTCTTCTATTCTGTTCCAGATGTCTTCGGGCCTATTTTTGTGCCAGTACCAAGCTGTTTTTCCAACCACTGCTCTATAGTATAGCTTAAAGTCAGGAATTGTGATTCCACCTGCATTCGTTTTGCAGCTTAAGAGTGTTTTGGCTATATGTGGTCTTTTGTGGTTCCATATGAATTTTTGGATCATTTTTCTATTTCTGTAAAGTCAGTCAGTGGAATTTTAATAGGTATTGCATTAAATCTATAGATTGCTTTTTGTAGGATAGCCATTTTTACAATATTAATTCTCCCTATCTAGGAGCAGGGGAGGTCTTTCCATTTTTCAGTGTCCTCTGCTATTTCTTTCTTTAATGTTTGAAATTTTCCTTGCAGAGATCTGAAGGGTCTTTTGTTAGATTGATTCCAAGGTATTTAATTTTCTGGTCCCACATCAAATTTTAAAGTAAAAATATTCTCAATATACAGGTGGGCTAGTCATGTTTATTTAGGAGTAACTTAATGAGCAACCATGCATATGTTATAGGCACATGTCATGTTTTGAGTCTACAGCTCTTCAAGTTATTTGTACATAATGACATGGTTTTAGTGCTTCAGATTTTTTTTTTTAAATCAGGTGCTGTAAAAGATAATAATTCTCTTAATATTTTCCTTATTTTGTAAATGTCTGTCATGGCAGTCTCATGCATACATTTTGGTTTTATCAGCACACCCTGCTATATTACCTCATTAATGTCTCCAGAATATCTTCAGAATTGTTTTCCATCCCCATCCTTGATTTCATGGAAGGTAAAGATGCTAATCATATCAGTGCAGGTGTATTTTCATAGAGCTCATGGTGAAATGCTTCTGTTCATTCAAGAACATCACCTGTCTATAATTAATATTCTATCTTCTTAAAAATAAGAAATGAGTCTCTACCTAATATCCCAAATTTTGCCAGCAATGAATTCCCAATCATCTGTTTAAGTTCAGTCTTTCTGAAGGATACTTCATTATTTCTATAATGCTAGTTAATTATTTTCCAAACATTATTGTCGTTCATTTGATAAGGCTCCTGTTCTCTTGCTCTCTACTCTTATTCTCTTCTATTATAATGGCCAATCGATTCAAATTTCCTATTAACTTTATGTGTATCCTAAGATTTTAAAGCGTATTTCTCATTTTTATTCTTTCTAAATAACCAAGTATATAATAAAAATAATAAAATAAACCTACTTTCAGTTCATAATCGTTGTATTATTATGAAATCAAAATCATACACTATGAATTCATAAGTAATGAAATATCTTGAATTATAAACAGTACAAATGAAAATTTTGAAAGCACAAATTATAATATGAAATTAACAATTCCTTCAGTTAGGAACTATGTATTAGATCACTATTATTTTACTACAGAATCTTATATCTAAGCCTGCCAGTATATAATTTTGACCGTAAGAATGGATCTGCCTATAAACGTCTCGGGTCCAGGAACATTCTGTTCAGAATGTGGCTACTGTTTTCTCAGGACTATTTTACCTTACCTGTAATGATACTAGTAGTACCATCTGTTTTTGTCATGAAATTTATGTTTGGTTTTGTCCTTTTCATTTTTTGGTACAAACAAACAAATGATAAATGTAATGATCCTCTTCCTGAACCGTGTTCTGTCTACCTGCTCATTACAAGGGGATGTTAAGTTTTCTGGGTCATGTTATCCTGTCCCAGCATAGAAGGAGGGGGGTGCTGTTCTCCAAGGAAGCAATAGTTGTTGAGGTAGACCCAGATATTTATACAACTCTGTGTCACTGTAGATACATTTTCAAGGCATTTTTCAGAAATCAGTGTATCTTAGGACATCATGCTCTTCTCATAAATTCTGGTGCCAAAATGGAAGAGCTACAGGATTGTAGGCATATTTGAGAGCAGATGGTAATACCTACTGCTGTGTCCAAATAGGCTGGTAGGCATATTTATCTGATATGTTTTTGAGCTATGGTAATAGGCCAACCATCTCTCTTTATTCATCACCCAGGAATACATGCTTTCAAGTAAAGATAACTCCTTTTGTAGAGCCTGTATGCCAGTTTAAAAATAATAATAAATAAGTAAATAAAATATTTACCAAAATTTTCATTCTCTCAATTGCAGTCATTATTAAAAAAGGTATTTATGGCTCTTCTAATATTTCATCTTTAAAGTATTTCTTTAAACCACTTTTGTATAAATAAGATTATTACACATTAGCATTATATACTAATTGGAACACATTTTCCCCCTGAGTTGCTTAAAATATAGACTTTTCAAATTTGGTATGCTTCCTAACCCTTCAGTATACCTCTCTCCAACTCTAATTAATTTGCATTGCAAAAGCAATGAGTTTGATCTCAGCTGTAGATGTCACAGTGACTTATCCTCTCAATGAGGTGATAATTGGTATCTGGTTAATTCTATTCATAGAAACCCTGGGCCATAAAAAAGTAATCCTCACTTCCATTGCACAGCATGAAGCTTCCAGTAATACCTGTGCTGTTTCCTAGTATGAAATATTTTTATTCTTCAAAACATAATTACAATTATAGAAATGCATCCTATAAGCCAATATCTGCTCCCTGCCCAATGGCAACTCAAATAAATACTATCTTCCTAATTTACACCTAGTCCCATAGGCTTTAACACAGAAGAATATGATGCTACTTATTTCCAAAAACACACCCAAATAGACAGAATTTATGGTAGGACCTTAGGAAGTCAACTCAAACTCCTAAGATAGACATAGTCCAAAACAAGATGATTGCCAGTGTGCAAACAGTTTTACATTTTTAGTGCATAATATTTTGACACAGATGAAAGTATATCCCTATTTTGTTTGTATATATTCATGGATTGTTAAATAAATAATAAAATGAATAATCATGAGCAAGCACCCAGGGAAGACATCTACTCAAGTTGTAATTTACTTCTCTCATCACCTGTCCCCAATAAATATGCACATGAACTATGTTATCTTTGCTTTGCCTTCTTAGAAGTTTTATCACATGTTTATACACACACAATTTTTCATTAAAATGTTATCATACTCTGTATTACCTTTCATTTGCTTTTTCTACTCAATAATTAATTTCTAAGAATTACCAATGCTACTTTACGAAACTATACTTTGATCTTCCTCACGATTGCACAAAATGCTCCTTGATGTGATTATATCACAATGTGTTTCCATTAATCATATATATATATATATATATATATATATATATATATATATATATCACATTTGTCTCTAGCTCATTGCTACCACTGTGAACATGTTTGTGATTTTTACCTGATGAACATGTGTCAAATGTTGTTGTTGTTGTTAGGTGCTGTTGAGTCAAGTCTAACTCATAGTGACCCTATGTACAGCAAAATGAAATATTCCCCAACACTGTGCCATGCCCAATACTGTACCAGTGCTTTTCTGCTATTTGTAAAGTTTTCAATGGCTAATTGTTTCACAATTGTTTTTAGGAGTGGGCTGCCAGGTCCTTCTCCCATTTCTGCAGCCCTGGGGATCAAACCCTGGGCTTCAGAGTACATAGAGCAGCATTCTATCAACTGAGCTAAGTCCTACACCTCTCTAGAAATAGAAGTACTGCCTTGTAAGATGTTCAAATAATTAATTTTATAAAATAAGACCAAATTTTAAAATTTACATCAATTTGCAGTTTCTGAAGTAATATATAAGACCCAGATAATTGCCAGGGTTTGTATACATCATTGAGGAAGCAATAAATGTATTTGTAATAGTCATTATTTCCCTCATTAGTACGTTGCTGATTATGTTGAAGAACTTCAGAGTTATAACACTTAAAGATATGAATAATAACAAAAATAAATAATAATAACAATATTGATCATGATGAATATATTCATGGGACAAAAGAATAGAAGTCAAGAACAGGAAGCAAGACAGCTCACTGAAATTTGGGGGAAGAGAAATAAATTCAATTTGCAGAGCAAGAATAATCATTAATGCGTATGACTTCTAGGAATAAATGGTTATTGAATATTTGTTAATTTTTATATAATTGTACAAAGTCTATATAAGTATATTTACTATGATAAATATAAATGTGTTGGTATTTTTTAAAATTCAATCAATTCTAATGAACAAAAGTTCTTAACCAGTTGATTATCATGTGCTAATTTCAGTACCCTTCCCAGCAGTAACCTGTTAAGAATATTCTGGGTAACTTTACTGAAAAAATATATATTTAAAACACATGTTTCTATATACATGGTATTATACCAGAAGCATCATTCAAATTTGCTTTCTTTACCTAACTTAGACCAGAACAATTTTCTGCCTGAATGTACATAGCTTGACCTCATTTCATATAATTGATGAATGTACCACAATTTAACAATTTAATAGTAATCTTTGTACAGAGGTTTATGTCCAAACAATGCTGCAATAAATATGCAAGTGTACCTTTATGTCTATGAGAGAACCTGGCTCTAAATTATTTATACACGGGTAAAAAATTTTTGTTTAATTTCTCTATGCATTTTGAATGTTAATAGTTGCTACCACATCTTCTTTAAAATAGCTAGAATTCTGAAGGGTCAGAATTTTACCCCACTTTCAAGAAATTAGTTTATCCTGTCACAGTTTCATGGATGTTGGAAGAAGATAGAATACTCCTGGGTAAGAGACAAAGGACTTTATTACTCACAACAATACCAGTAGCCAGAGACTCAAGTTTCTTGTGCCAATTTTCCATGTCCAAATTCCCACAGGATCCTGTGGAAAGGGCCAGATATTACCTTCAAATTAGTAGGTTATTTGGTAAAAACTCTGAGCTTAGCCAGTCATGGTCGTGCACACCTATAATCTTTGTGACTCAGAAGTTGGAGGCAAAAGGATCTTGAATTTAAGGCCAGAGGCAGCCTGTGTAATGTAGTGAGGCCCTGTCTCAAAACAAAGAATAAACTATGTCTGGGGGTTACAGCCCAATGGTGGAGCCCTTGCAAAATATGTATAAGGCCCTGGGTTCAACCCCCAAGTACCACACACACACACACACATACACACCAAAAAAACAAAAACAAAAACAAAAAACAAACAATCAAAAACACCTCTGAGTTTAAGGAACCTGAATCTTTTATGCTGGTCAGTAAGCATGCCTGCCTATCATCTGGAGACTCTTATTGTATTGGATGATACACAAACTCAACTTTTACTTCTTAGGAAACACCATCACTTTCTCAAGTTTCTTCATATACAGAAACCTTCAAAAAATAGAGCATAACAAAGGCAGACTTCATCTCACAAAATCTGCAGAAACATTAGACCCACATAGAACTGTCTCTCCATGATTTCCTTCAGAGGACAATCACAGTTGCTGCCATTATGAGTCACAGTATGCTACTCACCTATGGCCACTTTAAATCCGCTCTCTAGGGCATTTGGCTTAATTCGGAGTATCATGTTCAGTTACAAAAAAAACCCTTGCTTTGTACCCCAATCTGAAACTCCTAATTACACTGCTGACATTGCATTAGCTATCAGGACAAAACAATTATTCTCCTGTGTATAGCTCCCATGGAAAGGATGAAGAGAATGTAATGTCTGGTATATTCACCAGCTAGAGATCAAATCTCTTAGTCTGTTGTTATTGTTAGGTGCTGTCAAGTTGTGTCCAACTCATAGCGATGCTCATGGGGGTTTCAATGGCTGTTTTGGGATTGCCTCGGGAGTGGGTTGTCACATCCTTCTCCCATTTTGTGGTGCTGAGAATCGAACTTGGGACCTCAGAGACTGCAGAGCGGCACTCTACTGAGTTAGTGACCAGCTATTGCTCAGAACTAGCTAATGATTGCCCTATATATATGCAAAACAAGTGTTGCTTTGCATTCTGATGTTCCAGGAGAAAAGAGAAATCTGTATTATGATGAGAAAACATACTCTTTTCAAACATTGATGAAATAAAATTTAATAATTTAGCAACATGAAATGAAACAGAAAAAATAGAGGATGAGTAAAGAGCAATAGCTCTGACATTTAGCAGGTCACTAGTGACCTCCTCAGTCATCAAAGCTCAGTTCAGATATCTTATGATGAAGGTAGCCCTGATATGTCTTCATACAGTCTAACTGTAGCCCCATTCACAAAGTTTCCATAGAATTTTATTTATCTCCTATACCAAACAAAAATCATTTGTATCTTTACCTAGAGAGTAGGACCTGGCGAGCCACTCCCGAAAAAAAACTAGCCATTGAAAACCCTATGGATAGCAAAGAGACACTGTCAGATATAGTGCTGGAAAATAAGGCCCCCAGGTTGGAAGGCACTCAAAAGACTACTGGGGAAGAGTTGCCTCCTCCAAGTGGAGTCTACCATGATGATGGAAATGGAGTAAAGACCCAGGGTGCTCAACTTGCTGATGTGGCATGACCCAAAATGAGGAGAAACAACTGTAAATATCCATTAATAATGAGAACATGGAATGCATGTAGTATGAATCTAGGAAAATTAGAAATCATTAAAAGAGAAATGGAGCGCATAAACATTGACATTCTAGGCATCAGTTAGCTAAAATGGAATGGCATAGGCCATTTTGAGTCAGACAATCATATGGTCTACTATGCTGGGAATGATAAACTAAAGAGAAATGGGGTTGCGTTCATCATCAAAAAAGACATTTCAAGATCTGTCATAAAATACAATGTTGTCAGTGATAGAATAATATCCATATGCCTACAAGGAAGGCCACTACTATGACTATTATTCAAATTTATGCACCCACCACTAAGGCCACAAATGAAGAAAGGGAAGACTTCTATCAGCTTCTGCAATCTGAAATAGATCAAACATGCCATCAAGACATACTGATAATCACTGGTGACTGGAAAGCAAAGGTTGGAAACAAGAAGGCTCAGTAGTTGGAAAATATGGTCTTGGCGACAGAAACGAAGCTGGAGATCACATGATAGAATTTTGTCAGACCAATGACATCTTCATTGCAAATATATTTTTTCAACATCATAAACGGAGACTATACACATGGACTTCACCAGATGGAACATACAGGAATCAAATTGACTACATGTGTGGAAAGAGACAATGGAAAGCCCTGCACAAAATGTCAAAACAAGACCAGGTGCTGACTGTGGATCAGACCATCAACTTCTCATGAGCAAGTTCAAACTGAAGCTGAAGAAAATTAGAACAAGTATATGAGAGCCATGGTATGACCTTGAGTATATCCCACCTGAGTTCAGAGACCACCTCAAAAATAGGTTTAATGCATTAGACACAAATGACAGGAGACCAGAAGAGCTGTGGCATGACATAAAAGATATCATTCAAGAAGGAAGCAAAAAGGTCTTAAAAAGACAAGAAACAATAGAAAAGACCAAATTACATGTCCAAAGAGACACTGGACCTTGCCGTTGAACGTGGAGCAGCTAAAGCAAAAGGAAGACATGAGGAAGTTAAGGAACTAAACAGAAGATTTCAGAAGGCAGCTTGAGAAGACAAAAACAAATATTTTAATGACATGTGCAAGGAGCTGGAGGCAGAAAACCAAAAGAGAAGAACACGCTCCATGTTTCTCAAGCTTAAGGAAGTGAAGAAAAAATTCAAGCTTAGAGTGGCAGTAGTGAAATATTCTACAGGGAAAATATTAAATGATGCAGGAGACATCAAAAGAAGATGGGAAGAATACACAGAGTCATTATACAAGAAAGAATTGGTAGATGACCAACCATTCCAAGAGGTTACATATGAAGAGGAACCAATGGTGTTGAAAGACAAAGTGGAAGCTGCCTTGAAAGAACTGGCGAAACACAAGGCTCCAGGAATTGATGGGATACCAATAGAGATGTTTCAACAAACAGATGCAGCACTGGAGGTGTTAACATGTTTATGCCAACAGAATTGCAAGATAACTACTTGGCCAACTGACTGGAAGAGATCCATATTTGTGCCTATTCCCAAAAAAGGGGATCCAACTGAATGTGCAAACTATTGGACAATATCATTAATATCGCACAACAGCAAAATTCTACTAAAGATCATTCAGAAGTGACTGCAGCAGTATATAGACAGGGAATTACCAGAAAATCAAGCAGGATTCAGAAGAGGGCGGGGAACCAGGGACATCATTGCTGATGTCAGGTGGATATTAGCTGAAAGCAGAGAATATCAGAGAGATGTCTATCTATGTTTTATTGACTATGCAAAGGCATTTCTTTGTGTGGATCATAACAAACTAGGGATAACACTTCGGAAAATGGGAATACCAGAACACCTAATTGTGCTCATGAGAAATCTGTACATGAACCAGGAGGCAGATGTTTGAATAGAACAAGGAAACTCTGAGTGGTTTAAAGTTGAGAAAGGTGTGCGTCAGGGCTGTATACTTTCACCCTATCTCTTCAATTTATATGCTGGGCAAATAATCCGAGAAGTTGGACTTTATGAGGAAGAATGCGGCATCAAGATTGGAGGAAGACTCATTAACAACCTGTGTTATGCAGATGACACCACTTTGCTTGCTGAAAGTGAAGAGGATTCAAAACATTTACTGATGAAGATCAAAGATCACAGCCTTCAATATGGGTTTCGATTAAACATCAAGAAAACAAAAATCCTTAAGACTGGGTCAGCACGCCACTTCACAATAAATGGAGAAAAGATTGAGGTTGTCCAGGATTTTGCTTTGCTTTACTCTATAATCAACACCTGTGGAAACAGCAGTCAAGAAATCACAAGACGCATTGCTCTAGGAAAAGCTGTGGCAAAAGATGTCTTTAGAGTATTGAAAAGCAAAGGTGTCACATTGAAGACGAAGGTGCATCTGACTCATGCCATGGTATTTTCAGTGGCATCATATGTTTGTGAAAGCTAGACATTGAACAAGAGAGACAGAAAAAGAATTGATGCTTTTGAATTGTGGTGCTGAAGACGTCTATTGAATATACAATGGACTGCCAAAAGAACCAACAAATCTGTCCTAAAAGAAGTGCAACCAGAGTGCTCCTTTGAAGCAAGAATGGCCAAACTGCATCTTACATATTTCGGACATGTAGTCAGGAGAGAACAATCCCTGGAGAAGGACATCATGTTTGGGAGAGTGGCAGGTCAACGCAAAAGAGGAAAACCCTCCACCAGATGGATTGGCACAGTGTCTGCAACAATGGGCTTAAACATAAATAAGATCATTTGCCTGGCACAGAATCAGCAAGTGTTTCAATCTGCTGTACATAGGGTCGCTATGAGTCGGACTCGACTCGATGGCACCTAACAACAACTACAACAATCTTTACCTGAAAAGCATAGTTTATGTTTTGTGTATTTCTCTATAAGTTAACATGTAATTGTCAAAAAAGCAATGATACACAATAGTTCCTTTGTGTTGTTGTTAGTTGTCATTGACTTTGGTCTGACTCATAGCGACCCTATGTACAACAGATGAAATACTGCCTGATACTGTGCTGTGCCCAGCATTATCATCAGTGTTTCTCTATAATTCATAATGTTTTCCATGGCTGTTTTTTGGTAATGTGCTACCAGGTCATTGTCCCAGGTCTACAGCAGCTAGTATTCCCAGGTGGTCTCCCATCCAAATACTAACCAGGCCCAACCCTGCTTAGCTTTGTGGATCTGACAAGATCAGACACTAGGGTGCTAGGTTAGCATATCATTTTTAATAATTTGATTTAAACCATGTCACATTCCATTCATAGGTTCCACAGTTGTTCCTTTCAGATTGTTTCTTTTGATAAATTTTATTGTGTATATTTAAGGTATACAACATGATATCATGGGGTACACATAGCTAGTAAAAAGGTTAGTATAATGTAGCAAATTCACATATCCATCATCCCACAGTGATCCCCCTTTTCTTTGTTTTCATATCAAGCACAGCTAACATCTACTTGCTTAGCATAAATTCTCATATACAGAACAAATTCATTACCTATAATCCTCATGTTGTACATTGTATCTCTTGATTTTTTCTTCCAGGTGATCTACTCTGTATCCTCTGACCTGCATCTTTGTATTTCCTGCCATTTCCACATGTCCCCCAACTCCTGATAACCACCTTTGATTTTTCTCTGCATATTTGACTTTCAAAAGATTTGACAGACAAATGAGAGTATACAATATTTTTATTTCTTTGTCTGGTTTATTTGACTTAGCATTATGTCCTCTAAGTTCATCCATGATGTGGCAAATGACAAGATCTCAATTTTTGGTATATGCCAGTTTCTTCATTGATTTGTTCATCTTTAGATACCTTAGTTGTTACCATATCTTGTTGTTGCTAGGTGCTGTCAAGTCGTCATCAGACTCATAGCAACCCTCATAGGGTTTTCAATGACTGACTGTTTCGGGATTGCCTTAGGAGTGGGTTTCCAGGTCCTTCTCCCATTTTTGCGGTGCTGGGAATTGAACTCGGGACCTCAGAGACTGCAGCGCAGCACTCTACCAACTGAGCTAAATCCCAGCCCACCGTATCTTGGTGAGTGTAAATAATGCTAAAATGAACAAGGAAAGGCAGCTATCTCTACAAGGTGACAATTTCATTTCTCTTTGGTACATGCTCAGAAGAGGGATTACTGGGTCATATGGTAGTTCTGGTTTTAGTTTTTTTTGAAACCTCCTTACTGTTTTCTGTCATAGCTGCACCAATCACATGTTCCCACCTTCACTTTATTAAAAACTCTCTCCAGAAGGCAGCCACATGTGGGAGGATCTCAGAATCTTTGGGTGTCTGGAATAGGAGTATTCTTCATCACAAGGAGACTCAGAAGGCTTCCTTGGTCTTATCTTTGACTAGATACATTTTTATTATACCACAAGTATGCTGAATCTACAGATCAGTTTAGAGAGAGTTGAAATCTTCAAAATAGAAATATATTTGTTTTTTGTGTGGTGACCTAAGACTTCCAGTATGTTGAATATACGTGTGTGAACAGACATCTTGATTCTTTGACCCTAGGAAGAAAATCTTTAGTCTTTGAAAATTAAGTGCAAGTTAACTACAAATGTTTTTTTTTGTAAATATCACTTATTAGCTAAAATATTCCCTTCTATGTTTTCTCTGTTTTTATCATGAAAAAAATTTTTATATCAATTGTTTGTTAATTTTCAAATGTTGAACCATTTTTGCCTTCTTGAGATAATCACCATTTTGTCATGATGTATTATCACTTTTATGTATTTGTTGGATATAATTTGCTAGTATTTTGCTGAGAATATTTGCATTTATGGTCATGAGGATCACAAGTTTATAGTTTTCATTTCCTGCGATGTCTTTGCTTGATTGGGGTACCATGATAAAGACACCTTCATAAAATAAAATGTTTCCCTCCTTATCTACTTTAAGGAAGAATTTCTTGGAATTAGTTTTATTTGTTAAATATTTGATCAAATTTACCAGTGAAGCCATCAGGATACAATTTTTTTTATTTGAAGGCTTAAATTTATTGCTCAATTTCATTAACAATAGCCTATTCAGGTGAACTATTTCTTCTTAAAGTGAGCCTTGGTACAGGCATCCTAAAAGAATTTGCCTATTTCATCTAAGACATTGAATTTATGGTCAGTAAGTTGAGTTGCATATTCTGTTGTTATTTTTCGATATTTATTACAATGTATGATTTGATGTCATGTCCCTCTTTTTATTTTAGATATTGTGCTTTTGCTTTTTTGTTTGTTTGTTTTATCATCTCTGGTAGAGGTTTCTTTATTTCATTGAACTTCATAAAACTTTTGGCTTTGTTAATTTCTGTATTGTTTTTCTGTCTTTTCACATCATCTCTTTCTGTATTATTTAATTTTGTGTGAATTCTTTTCTTTCTAGTTTCTTAAGATGGAAAGAAAGATGATTGGAATAGGACTTTACTTCTTTTCTAATATAATCATTTAATGCTATAAATTTCTAACTACATGTTTGTTTAACCACATGCCACACATTTTGATAAGCTATGTTTTCATTTTTATTGAATTCAAAATACTTTCAGACCTACATGACCTGTTGCACAGCTGTAATCCCAGTGATTTGGGAGGCTGAGCCAGGAGGACTGCAAGTTCGAAGCCAGAGCAGCCTGCACAATTTAGTGACACTGTCTCAAAATAAAAAATATATATAAAAGAGATTGGAGATATATCTCAGTGGTAGAGCACTTATCTAGCACACACAAGGCCCTGGGTTTAACCCCCTGTTGTTGTTGTTGTTAGGTGCCCTCGAGTCCGTATCCAACTCATAGCGACCCTCATAGGGTTTTCAATGGCAGACAGTTTTGGGATCGCCTTGGGAGTGGATTTCAGGCCCTTCTCTCATTTTTGCAAGGCTGGGAATTGAACATGGGACCTCAGAGACTGCAGTACAGTGCTCTACCAACTGAGCTAAATCCCCTTAACCCCCTAGTACTGACAAAAAAAATTTTTATTGGAAATTTTTGATGTACAATTTAATGTGTTTCATTCTGACATGCGTTTCATTGTGACATTTCCATATATGCCTTTCACTGTACATTGCACAGATAACTTCCCCCTTACCCTCTTGTGTACCTCCTCCCCCCTCTCCCACCTGCTCACCAAAGGTCTCTCTTCTACTTGCATGTCTTTTTGTAGGATTATTTTTCTATATACCCTTGCATCCCAATTATAATTTAGGTCCAAACTTATTTCTGTAGTGATCTATCTTTTTACATTGTCATTAGTATTATATGAATAATCTAGCCCACTTGTATTATTACCATTCTTTGGTATTATAATTATTTCCCAAACTATTAAAGTTGGGCTGTTTACTTTGAGGTCGCCCTCTCTCATTCCTCACTCCTCCTTGTCCATCCTCCCCCTCCTGTCTTCTCCCATCATCTTTTCCTTTACCTAGATCCTTCCCTCCTTCTTTCCACTCCCTAAATTGTCCCTTCTCCACTAAGTTGACTTTAGCTTTTTATTGTGTTCCAGTTTCTGCAAGGGATGAAAAAAATTTTTTTTTAAGTTTTTGGTTTCCTTTTTAACTCCCTGTGTCACCCATGGGTAACTTAGAAATGTGTTGTTTAATTTCAGATGCTTAGAAATTCTCTAGATATCTTTTTATTACTAAATTTTGTTTGAATTTGTTGTCAGAAGACTTTTTTACATACTTTTATTTTTTTAATTTTGCAAGACTTATTTTATGACCTACCATGCTGAATAATCTCAGTACATTTGAAAAGTATATGTATTCTGTGGTTATTGAATAGAATGTTCTGTAAATACCAATTGTGTCACATTGATTAAGAGTACTGTTCAATTTCCTGTGTCCTTACTGATTTTCTGTCTATTTGCTCTATCAACTGCTGGGCCAAGAGTATTGAAGTTCCAACTATAGTCACATATTTGCTTAATTCTCCTTTTGGCATTATTAATTTTTGCTTTATGTATATATAGCTCCATTGTTAGGTATATACATATTTAGGGTTTTTTTATCTTCTTAGTGGGTTGGCACATTTATTACTATGCAATGTCCCCTTCTGAATCCTATTTTGAATGATATTAATATAATCAATTCAACTTTCTTTGGATTGGTGTTTGTATTTTCTTCTGCACTGCATTAAGTGTTTTGTACTTTCAATTTGAACCTAGCTATGTCCTTATATTTGAAGTGGGTTTCCTGTCAACAGTATATAATAGAGTTTTGAGGTTTTTTAAATCCAATCTGAAGTTTTCTGAAGTTTTGTCACTGAAACTAGAGCAAAGCCCCAATTCCTGGAATTAGGGGTGGCCACCATGTCCCTGATATGCCAACTAAAGGGGCAAGTAATCATGAGAAGCAGTGAAAGGCTATTTAATCTGGGCACACAATGGGAAGAGGGACAAGTAAGAGTTTAATGACTCTGAGTCTGTCTTCAAGGAACTTGATTGAGCTCTAAGTTTAGGTACAGGAGGGTACAGGGTCAAGGGGAAGATGTATGTATAATTAAGCAGACTTTCAATCTGGTTATGTAGGATATTTTCAGGAAATTCTCTTTTTTATCACTTGAGGGCATTATTTGTTGCCCCTTGTCAAAGAAATGTTTATTGATTAAAGTTTACCAGATACAAAGTGACTGCAGATTTAGGACAAAGGCTGATGATTTTTAGATGCCACTTGGGGTCTGGAACCAGACACTTGTGGGTTAAAGGGAGGAGTCAATGCATTTTAACAAAAGCAGTTCATAAGTGTCTATTACAGTGTGATTGGTATAGTTGAAACATTTGTGTTTGATGAATTGTTGACATGATTGGTGATCATCATTTGTAATTTGTCTCTTTAAACTTATAAATTATTATGTTAATATTTAAAGCACATTCTACATTATATGGACTTAATAAGTATTTATTGAGTTCATATATCTTAAATACTAATGCTTTCATATCCATTGCCTTTCTCACTCTATTTTGAATTTATTGTCAACATAATATCACTAATATTTTCAAGCCATAACTTCTTCATATTAATTATAAGTGAATAGTCATCACACATAACCTCTAAATCTCTAAATTATTTGCTTACTTTATGAACACATTTTACCTGCCCATGCAGGCTAAAAGTAGTATTGTAGCTATTGAATATATTGATCTGTGACTATTATTGATCATTTATCATTCATATGCTTATTACATGTTATGTTTTTAACAATAATAATATGAGTCTATTTGAAAGGAAGAAGAGCTGAGTATGGTGGCACAGACCTACAATCCTATTCCTCAGGCAGTGGAGACAGGAGAATCTCCAGTTTGAGGCCAGCCTGGGCTAGACAGAGAGACCCTGTCTCACAAAAGAAAAAAATGAAAGACAAGAAGGAAGGAAGGAAGCAAGCAAGCAATGAAGGAAGGAAAAGAAGGATAGAAGGAAAGAAAATTACAGACATTTATAAATGCCTTGGTGCTGAAGTCAGTAGCACCATACAGTCATGAATAAAAAAATCAGCATTTCAATATCTGTAGCTTTTTTAGTTCTCAGTGGTATTATTTATAGAGAAGACCTTTGCTCTACAATAGATAATGCTCTTCACGTTTGAAAAATTGCATTATTTCTGAAACATAGAAGAAAAGGAGAGTTGGTTAACATTAGCATATGTATAACGATAGTGAGCCTAGTGTTTTGCTTTCATCCAAAACACTATTAACCTTCCCACATCAAATGAAAGTTTAGTTTAAGAGTAAATGCTCTAAAGAGGCATCACTTTTCTATCTGGATGAGAATCCCAAAGGCAAATTGAGAGAAAAGAAAGTTGCAGGGACGCTCTGGAACCATCCTATTCATCTTGGCAGATGGAAGGTGGCATTAAAACGATATGGTTTTTTGTTTTTTGATTTGTTTTGTTTTGTTTTGTTAGTTTTTCAGTGGATCTTATTCCCACACTCCACACAAAACCCAATAGAGTTTTGAGTGTAATAGTAAATCATACCTAGGCTAATCCTGAAAAGGAGCACTATCCCTATTTGCCCCAAACCTGAAAGAAAGCTCAGTTTTCCAATGGACCATCAACTTTCCCCAATTGGCTAAGTCTATCAGTTTGTCTTTAGTTTCTTTGTGACTGTGAATCTGTGAAAATTCAGAACTTGTTCAAGGGAGATATATATCGGTGTCATTCTCTGTGACTATTCATTAACTTATTCATTCTACAAATATTTATTGAGAGTGTCAGGCACCGTCCAAAGTGCTGCTAGGCTCATTAAAATGAAACAAAGTTTTAAAGAGTTGTTACTAGAGATGGGAACCATTTCCATCATTGTAGGATAAATGCCCATATTGACACTACCTAGAATTTCTGTGAGCCTACAGAAGTCTTGGAAACAAAGGCAAGGCTAACAATGTATGTTTTGAGGAATAATACTTTAATAAGAACCAGAATCTTATGGTGATTAAAGATTTACCAGAAATGTACGCTTCCAGAAAAAAAGGCAGATATTAATTAGGAAAAAAAAATAGTTAACTTCTAAGAATCATCAATGGATTGCGATATAATTG
Organism: Pedetes capensis; assembly: GCA_007922755.1. Lineage (NCBI taxonomy): Eukaryota > Metazoa > Chordata > Mammalia > Rodentia > Pedetidae > Pedetes > Pedetes capensis. The sequence continues at coordinate 112,977 of VMDO01003144.1, forward strand.
AAATCCCATTAAGTGTTATTTCACATATGCAGTAACTCAACTGAGAAGGATGCTACTTGAAATCAGTTGCATGCTTTGAGTAAGGGCATCTGTTTCTCTTTTTGTAGTACTGGGTAGTTGAATCCAGGGCCTTGCATATGCTAGGTAAATGCTCTACACTGAGCTATACCACAGCCCGCCTTTATTATTATTATTATTATTTCGAGACAAGGAATAGCTAATTTGCACAGACTGCCTCTGGATTCAAACTCACAATTTTCCCATGTCAGTCACCAGAGTCACTGGGATTACAAGTGTGCTCCACAGCACTTGGCAGCACATGGTCTCTGATCATTAGTATCACTATATTTAGGAAGATGGAAATGCTCACTATTATTGTTATCTGAAACTGTAGCCCTTCAACCAGTAACAGTCTTCTAAAAGTCACAGTGATAGCCACTACAGACCTATATAACATTGACTTTGTCACTGTTTGAACTAGAAAAGTATTATAATAATTATGAGTATTATTATTTAAGAAGTCATCACACATGTGATCAAATATTAGGATGATGTTGTGCTTAAAGACATAAGCAACAAATGATTTTAAATAAACCTTTTTTGTTTCTCGCATTTTTCAGACACAGTACAAGGAATAAATATGCCACAATACCACTGCATTATTTCCCTTCGGCTTTTCTCATGCATTATAGATATTCCTTCATTTCTCATATTGGAACTTTCATAGAACTATTTTCTCCATTCCTAGCAAGCATATCCATGTTAACCTCTTGCCCTGGCACTTTTCTACTTACTCAGATTACAAATCTCAAAATCATCAGTCAAGCAAAGTGAAAAAAAAAATCCCTATGTAGATAGGTCTACTAGCAGGAAAAGAATAAGAGTAGTAGTGAGGATTTCAGTTAGAAAAAGAGGAGAGAAAAGTTTAGGAATCTCAATACAAGAGTAATTTTATTCTTGCTATGTGGGATCTCCAGCCCCTTGCGTACCAAGAGTTAGTAGCATGATCATGTTAAGGAAGCTTCAAGGAGCATTTATTGCAAATCACAAATGGGGAAATTCAGTCAGAATGGTTAAATTGTCTGCCCCTGAACAAATAGTAATATACAAAGTGCAACTGAGAAGCAACTGTCCCAGGTGCATACTCATTATCTGAACACTTCACTCATCATTGTCTATAACAGAAGTCAGAAAACTATAGCCCTAGAGGCAAATCTGGCCTTTTTCCTATTTGATTATTATTATTATTATTTTGTAAATAAAGTTTTGGGGGAACAAAGCCACACTCATTTATTTACCAATTTTCTGTAATTTGACTTTTTATGCTACAACTAGAGTTGAATAGTTATGACAGAGACTATGTGGCTCACAGAGCCTAAACCATTTATTATCTGACCATTTAGAGGATATTCTTATGTGAAAGTAGGATAGCTGTCAAATTGTGCTAGGTCCTTTAAGGCAAGGAAAGCCCTGATATACACTATCTCCCCAACACACAAAAACACAGCCATATTAAAGGATTTTGTTGACTCTTTTGGTGAGTCACAAGTAATTTAAGAAAGACTTTCCATTTACTAGAGGATAAAGAATGAGAGATTTACAGCTATACCACCCTGGTGCCTGAACTCATCAGATCTTGGAAGCTAAGCAGTGTAGGGCCTGTTTGGTCCTTGGATGAGAGACTGCCTGGGAATACCAGGTGCTGTAGGTCTGGGAGAAGGACCTGGCAGCTCACATCCAAAAGACTAGGTCATTGAAAATCCCATGAATAGCAGAGAAGTACTAACAATAGTGTGGGGCATGGCACAGGGTCAGGGACAGTGTTTCCTTCTATTGTACATAGGGTTGCTATGAGTCAGACCCAACTTGATGGCACGACAACAAAGAATGAGAGTAGTGGTGAGTGAAAAAAACCACTGTGGTCCCTTCAAAATGGCTGACATTTATTGAATGCTTATCATGGTTCTGTACTATTCAAAGTATATTTTAATGTTAACTCATTTAATACTCAAACCAAACTTATCATTATCTATTATGAACCTACACTACAGTTAAAGGAATGGAGATTAGACAGGTTATAAGTAATTTGCTGAAGATAACACAGCTACTAAGTAGCAGAGTCAGGTTTCAAATGCAGACCCGCCCATAAGCATAAGTTCTAAGAGTGTCTGCATCTACGCATACTAAGAAAGTCTTTGTTTTTTATGAACTCAGTAAGCCATGCAAGGCTGCATTCAAATAACCAGGACTCCTTTGGGGTAGTCTGTGATAATGTTTGTAAAGTGTAAAGCTCCTTTCCAGCATTTGTTCAATAGATCCTTCTTGACCATCTAGTACATGACAGACATCATTTTGTTAGTGCAAGATGGCCACTTCCTTGACAGCACTTACAAGTTAGAAGGGATTTCTTTTCTAAGAGGTTCAGGAGAAGAATGAGATCACAGGATCAAGAGTTTATGGTTCTGTTGGAAATTAAGTTGTAATGTTCCTCTTCTCTTCAGCACCAGAGACTGATTTCATGAAAGACAATGTTTTCCATGGTCCAGGTGGTTGGGGGAAGTTCAAGATGATTCAGGTGCACTATGTTTATTGTGTTAATACAGATGAAGCTTCACTCATACAACTGCTTCTCACACTGTCTGGAGCCTGGAGACCCTTGTTCTATTTGACATCAAGTGGTTGTGTTGAGTGAAGAGTAAACATATAGCTGGGAGTGGTAGTGCATGCCTGTAATCCTATCAGATTAGGAGGCTGAGGCAGGAAGATTGAAAATTCAAGGCCAGAAGCCACCTGCATAACTTAGCAAGAACTTGCCTCAAAATAAACAACAGACTGGGAATCCAACCTAGTGGTATAGTGCCCTCGGTTCAAATCCTCAATATTGGAAAAAAAAAAAAACACGTTGGAGCTAGGTGTATACATCCCAGTGGTAGAGGACTTGCAAACTATGTACAAGGCCCTAGCCTTACCCTCCAAGTACAATGACAACAAATAAAGAGTAGGCATATTGTTAAGCTAAAGGGAATATTAATTATAGACCCAGAAATAATAATTTAAATTTCAAGCTTAAGTTTTTATTGCAAACTCTCTGAGTCTCACCTTCTTTATTTTATAGTTTATTCACTTTCTAAAATATTCTGTAAGGACTAAGAACATGAAAATGATGAATTCCAGCACAATACAGTCAGTTACTAAGCTAATATCAGTTAACATTCAACTTTCCTTAAAAATCCCCATCTATAAATTTATTGTATTTATTTTTCTATTATTTTTATTTCTAACTGATACATAAAATCTGTACACATTAGTGTAGTACAATATGATGTTTTAGTACATATATACATTGTGTGAAGTTCAAATCAAGATAAACCTAGTTCTTTACATATTTACCATTTCTTTATGGTACCATTCAAAATCCTTTCTTCTAGTTATTTATTGTTGTTGTTAAATAAACAACATATTATTATTATTTTTAGTCACCCTGTTACCAGGCAGCAGGGTGCCTCTTTGGATCCTTGGCCTCATTAATAAAAGAATTTTAAGATGGACCCAGAAGAACTTCAAGGAAAGTTTATTTAGAGTCAAGAAAGAAGACAGTGCCCCTAAATGCCAGGGTAAGCAGCCTCATGACATAGGCTGGTATGGGGAAAAGGGGAGACAGAAAGACATAGAGAGACCTAAAGTTACGTTTTCTAACATAGAAATCAGAAAGTGGGGCAGGTCCAGCAGTGAAGATCCATAGAACAGCTGCACTTACACTTCGAAGCTAGAGGTCAGAAAACATAAAGGTCCAGCAATGAGGATAAAGTTGGTTGTAAACATCGGCATAAAACTATAGACAGCTGCAGACAGCTGTGGATGACTGCAGGTAGTGGTGGGACTTTTAGGGGGGTTTAAAGTCCGTATCTTATTAAAGGGACAGACATTCCTTCCCATCTTTTTTATCTTATCTTCATGTGTATCATATTTATCTCAATCTCAGCCGAACACTGGCTTTCTTGAACTACAAAACAGTTTTCCCTCTTTATCACAGGAAGGATCTCCCCTCAAAGGAAAATTCTCCCTCCTAGCCCAGTTATCTTTATATATAAATGAGTTAGTAATTACAGACTTGTTACTGGCCATTTGTAAAGGTACTACGGGTTACAGACAGTTTTATCTTTTACCAATCCTTCTATTTGCAAAAGATGATATCTACCAAGGAAGTACTGACTACAATATCAAGTACTGTCTACCTTGTCTCATAGGAAGGTCACATTGATATTCCTGTCTCAAAAGGTGCCTGGAAAATAGATGACTATAGAGGGCCCCTTTGTTCCCTTTCTTCCTGCCTAGCAACCCCTCTCAACTCTACCATGCAATAGAACACTTGAACTTCTTTCTCCTAAGTGTAACATTTATCTACTAATCAATGTTTCCTATTTCTTTGCTCCACCTAAGTCTCCTCAGCCTCTAGTAACCACTATTCTACTCTCATCTTATATGAGAGAATACACTTCTCATATTTCAATCTGGGATCTAAGATCTTCTTTCTCTGAAATACATTGCCCCCTTGGCATCCAGGGTTAGAATAACTGCATTCAGGACTATATCAGAGTTATTCTTACTTTTGGATTATCTGTACATCATTGAGAAATGATTAGAGATCGATTATGTGTATACCTACATGTTCATTCTTTATGATTTATCTTCTCTTTTATGTTCATCTATGCACATTTCATTTTGGACTATGATAATGTGAACTCTTCAAGGTCAAGGATCAAAGCTCTGTTTTGGTAATTCATTGGAGCAATTTAGATTTTTAACACATTTTTAGAAGTGAAATGTTTTAGATTCTTTCAGTTGAAAGGAGCAGGGAATCATTAAGTTCACCTTTAGTAAGATATCTATTAGATGACTACAGTAGAGAAGTAACAGAATGAGAAATCCAAGAGCAGCTGCACAGTCAATTCAGAGACTATGGAAATCAGTTTCTTTTTCTGTGCTAGGAGTAGGAATTGCTGCTGATACAATTAGAAAAATTCAGCTTGTCTGTTTCTCTGCATATTCATTCAGCTACAGTATCCCTTTCTTTATTATTTCTCTTTCTCATATGGCTCATGTGGTCAATTTATCAGATCTTTTTCTACTTCATAGTACCTAAGTACATACTGCCATCTCTTTGTATCTCTGTTTCAACTTGCTACAGTCAACTTTTTTGTTTCACTTTTTCACATTCCCCAGAAGTTTCTGACTGATCTATCCAATCATCTGTGTCCATTTTTGGACAAAGCTTTTTCTCCAAGCCACACCAAATGCTGCTATCCAGCCCAAATATTGTCGGCCCTTGGACTAAGTGCCTTAGTCATTTCAGCTGCCACCAAAGGGATGCAGTCCTTTTGTACAGAATTTGATCACATGTATTTTCTAATGTCCTTGGGCTTAACTTAGTTGTAGAGTGCTCCTTTTCACTTCCTGAGGATGCAGGTTCAATCCCCAGCATTGTAAAAATGAGAAGAATGTGGCAGTCCACTCTCAGGACAATCCTGAAAAAATCAGCCATTGAAATTCCTCTGAGGGTTGCTATGAGTCAGACATGATTTAATACCCCTTAACACTAACAATATATTTTCTAACTGCAGTCAGAGACCCCTTTATGTGTGTGGGATTCAGGGGAGCACAGGAGGCTGTGGCTTAAGTACAGGATACCCTTGTCAGGCAGCAGAGTATTTAAAATGCATTTTGGGGCTTATAATTGTTTTCAAAGGTGATGATAATCTAATACAGAAGACAAAGGCAAGGCAGTACACAGAGAGTGACACATGAGACAGAAGTCAGTCTTTAGAATGTTAGTGTTCTTAAGAGAAGCAAATTTTTCTTCATCTCCTCTAATAACTAGCCCAGTATATGGTACATGATGGGTTCTCAATATGTAATTGTTGAATGGGTAATGAACAGAATGCCCTGTAGATTAAAAGCAAATATCTTAATGTTAAAACAACCATCATATGATGCTTTTCACTGTCTATCCTTAATGAATAGTATCATTCAGCAAGAGATTCAATGTTCTATGCCCACAATTGTAGAATATTTTATGGATTTAAGAACTCCTCAGTATAGAGTTGGGAGAACGACCCGGCAAACCACTCCCAAAATCAACCCACCATTGAAAACCCTATGAATAGCAGAGAAGCACTGGCAACAGTGTTTTGTCTGTTGTACATAGGGTTGCTATGAGTCAGACACTGACTCAAAGGCACCTAACAACAACAGTGTAGAGTGCATATAGAGGTTATGCTTCAGTTCATTTGGTATCATTATGAAAGTGACTTTTATTTAAAAAGAAAACTTAAAATCCAGTTATGTCAGTCAATGAATCTTTAACTGTTATCACATTGAAAATGTACTCAATTTCTTATATAACAGAAAATTATCATGTGTTGGCTGTGTTAGTATTTGCTTTTGTAAGACTAGCCCAAAATGTTTCCACTGGTCTAGAAAAACAAACCCACAAGCATCTGCTAAAAAGTGAACAGCTTATAGTTGGAATCAAATAACTGACAATTCTTGCTTGGGGCAATTTCAGCCTGAGCAGAAGACTTCTCTGGATTCAATAGGTTTAAACTAGTATAGAGCTTTGGAAAGTCTGGTAACCCTCAATATATGAAATATTTAAAATTTTTGGACTTTATGTCTTACAACAATGCAGGCAAGAGATGCATTTGACCTTAAAGCTGTGTATATGGCAATCAAACAGCAAACCAACAATTAAGGAGAAAAATCTGAAGGCCAAATGTCAAAAATAAGAGCATTAACCCTAAGTTGTGACATTTTAAAAATGTCCTTGGCTCACACCGAAGTGCATGTGCAAATGTGGCCATTTATTTGTCTATTTATAGAGAAAATAAGCCCTGAGATTTCTAAAATGTTTGGAAATTGATCTTATTCTTTCTCAAAGATAGCAACAAACTGCTATTTTCAACCTAGGGGTCAAAACCACAAAGCATCTGTTAGTACCCATCAAACCTTATATAAACATAGTGCTCATGTTGAAGCAAGAATTAGTATGCTATATTTTTACCCTGGCAAATACTAATATATTGTCTGAGACATACGGAGATAAACATTATAAAATGTTTACACTTTGTGCTGAGAGTGAGGTATTTATTCTAGGAATCCTAACAATGTGGTTGCAAAATAACTTAAAAGACAGTATTATGCATGCTTTCATCTTTCTCCTCAATCTTGATCATTAACACACTGAAAGTCCCATCAGACTATTGACCAAAAATCATTACATATATATATTTCTTAGGCAGGTAAGCAATTACAAAATTTTTGTTTTCTGGTTAAATAACTATAAAATTACAGAATCATACATGTTAATCCATATCTCCTTTTATGATTGACTATGTAGTACAAGCCTGCAGCCGTAGTCCTATGGCAACCCATATCATCAGATCTCGAAAGCTAAGCAGGGTCAGGCCTGATTAGTACTTGAATGGGAGACTGCATGGGAACACCAGATGCTGTAGGCTTGGGAGAAGGACCCAGCAACCCCAACTCACAAAAAAATATCTGCCTTTGAAAACCCTGTGAACAGCAGAGAAACACTAACAATAGTGTTTCACCTGTTGTTTGCAGGGTCCCTATGAGTTGGATACCGACTCCATGGCACCTAACAATAACAACATATAATATAAAGGAATAAAAGCTTTTTTAGTAAATCTACTCAGGAATAAAATAACAATCTTCACATTTATTTGCTGGAAATGGTTTGATTAAATGTGTCCTTCATCCTTTAGCCTTAGAATTATCTGTAAGAAAATGTCTAGGAAATTCTTAAATATTAGAGAAAGTACAGTGTTGATATTTTGATAAATATAAAGATATTTTGGGATGATTGTATTGATGAGAGATCAAAATAAGTCATCAGCTATGATGCTCTCTACTCTAGCTCTTTCATTAATTGTTCTTCTTCAGACACCTTGCCTATGTTTCATTATAGCATGTAACGTTTGGAGTACATTTTTACTACCATTGTTAGGGACAAAGGCTGATACATTACATATGCCTAACAATATCTCTCAGATCCTGTTCACTTGCAGTCCTTGAAATTTTCTAGATGCTACATACTTTGACTTTTTCTCTCAGAAATATGTATCAATGGCAGTAGTCTCTTTTTTATGTATGTAACAATGTATGCTAGCACTTAGAAAATAATGCATCATCACTGGACCTGAAGAGGGACACCACTTTGAGACTGAGAGTCCCTGAAGCCAGTTGACAGGAGACTTCAGCAATCACTATTGTTTAAAGCTCTGCAATCTTGCAAAGTTACCTGATGCCTTCTATGTATTATTTTACCCATATCTAAGAAGGGGACAATAAAGCAATAATATGTCAACTCTAAGTTGTGAAGAGACTATATAAGTACTCCAAACAATATATAGTATATCACAATTGTTGTTAGGTGCCATCGAGTTGCTATCCAACTAACAGCAACCATAGGTACAATAGGTGAAACACTATTGTAGTGCTTCTCTGTTATTCATAGAGTTTTCAATGGCTGATTGCTTTTTGGGAGTGGGTTGCCTGGTCCTTCTTTCAAGCCTATAACACCTGGTGTTCCCAGATGGTCTCCCATCCAAGTACTAACCAGGCCTGACCCTCCTTAGCTTCTGAGATCTGACAGGATCCTGTGCCACAGGGGTACTCCTGCATGCAACATCACAATAGGAAGTTACTTTTATAATAAAATTAGTATTTTCCTGTGGCTTTTCATCACTTTCTTGAGCAAAATTTTATGTTACCTCTGCATGTATTTTGAAAGATTTTAAGAAACATATTCTGGACTAAAGTGGTAACAATAGTAGATTGGGATGGAAAAACTGGATTTTGGATTCAAAGAGACTTGGAATAAATTCTAAAATTCACCTTTGACACCATGTTTGAATTTGGACAACTTACATAAATTCTCTAGATTTCAGTTTCCTATTCATTAATCCTTTGACTACCAATTCCAAATATCAAGATATATGACAAGTATTTTATTTCCAGAAATTCTTCATTGTAATGAACAAAACAAGAACATAATTAGCAAAATAATTGGAATACATAATATGAGTAAAATCACCATGTAATTACGGATGTGCATCATTTGAATGCAAGCAAAATCTCATAAGAAAAAAATATATCATCAGCTAAATAAAAAAAATTGTATGCAATCACTATGCCAAAAGATTCCATTGAAAACACAAACACAATGACAGCTAGAAAAAGCAACATGAGGTACCATAATAATATATTTAATGTTTGATAAGGTGTAAAACAATTCTGACACAGTGGTACAGTGCACACTGATGATCACTCACACTGATCATAAGTTTTCCAGTGTTTGACGGCCTGTTTCTGCCGCTCTTACATTTTACCTTACTGTTCTGTTTACATGTGGCAATCGTTTTCTCTGCCAACTGAACTACAAATTGAAGCAACTTTGTTGTTTTTCTGGATGTTTCATTGTATAGGATCCAAGCATTTACAGCAGTTACCATCAACAGTTTGGAAATTATCTGTTGATAATTCCAAACTCTCTTGATTTACTGTCAAATTCATACAAACTGTTTTTGATCTAAAATACAATGGAGGGGTCCAGCCCTAAAGTTTTTATAAGAACATAGGAGTTTGTTCCCATCTTTCTGTTTCCTGTTGGTTTTCTCCACACTATAGTCATGTCAACTACTCCTAATAGTGACTTCTTTGCTATCTTGCCACCTTGTAGCTAATGTTCCCTTCTGATTAGCAACAAATTGTGACCCTTCCCCTTTCCATTTTCCCTGAAATTTTGGTGTGCCTTTTCTTGAATGAATACAATGGGTTGAATTTGGTGTGATTAATCTGATATATCTTAAAGTACATAAGCAGACACACACTGTTATGCTTCCTGACCACATTCCATCCCTCATAAAGTGTTTCTCTCCCTCTCAAGACCTGTTGGCCAAAGTTATACCACATCCCAGGGGAGACATGTGGATAGTAACTGGCCAATGCAAAGATTCAAATACCCCCCTCTGTGCCCCATTTTGGAGCAACTCTGAAGGGCCATCCTAGCTCCAGAGCTCTGTTAAGATCAACTGAGTTGTAACTCAGATGGCTACTTCCTTTGCCTTCCACACTTCCTTATGAGTGTATCTCTTAAAAACACTCTCCAAGAAATCTTCTGCACACAGTGCCCTTCCCAGAGACTGATTCCCAGAAACACAATCTAAGGTCACTCCTAGTCTGAAAGATTTTAAAGAAGTGAAACATGAGCCAAGAACTTCTTTTTTATCTATCATGGCACAGCGGGCAATGGATGAATTCAAAGTGGAGCTACATTAAGAACTTCATTGGCCCCTTGAAAGCATGTGTCTTACTAAATAATGAAAGCAGACCCTATTCAAGATTAATTATAACTGTAAAATGTTTGGAGCAGAACGTTATAATTTTATTTTTGAAATTATTTAGCTATGATATATTTGATATTGGGAGAATGGTTCAGCAATCCACTCTCCCCCCAAAAATCAATCCACCATTGAAAACCCTATAAATAGCGAAGAAGCACTGACAATAGTGTTTCACTCATTGTACGTAGGTTCACTATGAATCAGATACTGGCTCTACAGCACCTAACAACAACATATTTGATATAATTTATGATGGTCTGTGACTTCTCAGCAATCTCTAGACTCAGAAATTCTTGCAAAGTGGGAAAAATATCCACCAAAGTGTTTTCAAATGTACTAAAACTTTTATGAATACTAAATATAATAATCAATGAAGTTGATAAAAGGTTATGTCTTACAGACATTTAATTAAACATTCATCCATTTTAATTTTGTGGTTTCCTTTTTGTATTCTGAAGCTAATAGATTTAATTTCAAGGACTCAAATTTTATATGAAGGCTTTTGAAAATCTCATAGGCCATTGAAAATTTCAAGGCCCTTGAAAATGTCTGAATAGAAATCTAGTACACATTTACAAAAAACAAAAATAAGCTTTTTTATGCCTTTTCTTTTTTAAAAAATAATTTTTCTTTCTAGGCTAAAGCCAGGCAGGCATAACCTCAATTGTTTGATTATAAATAGACTTTATTCAGAGTTCACTGTATTTTCAGACAGAAGAGAAAAAGTAAAAGAGGAACTATTTGAACACAAACCTTACTCAGGTTAAGATAGGGATGTTGAATTTCACATTTGCAAGGAAATGTTCCATTTCCTTCATGATTATCTTGGGTGTGTAGCCATATCTGTTTTTAATGGTGTCCTATCATATGTGACGGGTCTCTTCCCCACTGAAATGGAATTTCACATAGCCCCCTCAATTATGACACATTAGAGATAGCTAAGTATATATAGCCACAAATCTTTGTGTGATATTTTCCTGTCTTTGTCTTGGAAAACTGGCTCTTTGAATCAATTGTTTTAGACATCTATAAACATAGAAAAAAGAATAATGGATTCTGGAGAGTATGTGTGTATATGTGTGTGTGTGTGTGTGTCTGTCTGTGTGTCTGTGTGATTTGAGATCAGTCAGCTACCTCTTTTATTCAGTTTGCTCAATCATAAAATCACCAAAGTTAGCAATGAAAAAGACTTGCTGTATTAGGAAATTGTTCCATCAAATTCATGTAAGATGTTAACATGTTCAGTCATCTAGATTCAGTCCCACTCTTTATAGAAACTCTGGAGATATACATGCTCATGTTTATTCATTAACAAAACAATTTTTGTTCTATATCATCAATATCTCAGAGAGTATATGTGATAGGACAGTATTGGATTTTTTTTTACGCAAAATAGTCCCCAAACTAAACTTCAGTTCTAATTCCTCTAAATTAAATCTTAATTTGATCTAAAGTTGATCATTTTTGTTATCATCTTCATTTGTATATATGTTTGAAATAAAATATTAACCATATATATATATATATATAGTGAATCTATATTTCACCAACAACAAATCCAACCAAATGTATATAAAGCATATGGACAGCTGGAAAGAACTGACTAAACCTCAATTTATGATCACTTTTCAGAATTCTACAAGAACTCATATATCAATGCTAATATCTGCCAGATGTTAAAAGTCTGTTTCAGAGAGTGTCCAATAAAATTTATTTATATATGAATCAATCATAAACCATTTTCAGTAAAAATGACCATTTTTTAAACAAATTCCGTTTTTACTTCTCCTGTATCCCATGTAAGTCTTCATTCCTTTTCAACTATTCCTTGTATAAACTTCAGTATTTCAGCCATTAACACACTGATTCTATTGAAAGATCAATGAAATCAAGGGGGAAAAACCTATATTCTGACATGGAGTCATCATTTCACTATCAAAGTGGTGGCTTAATTTTTTGTTGTTGTTGTTGTTACATGCCATCAAGTCAGGTCCAATCCATAGTGACTCTTATGTACAATAGAACAAAACATTCCCCTGACACCATGCCATGGCTGGCACTTTCAGTACTTCTCTACTGTTCATAGGGTTATCAATAGTAAATTGCTTCAGGATTGTATCAGGAGTGGGCTTCCAGGTCCTTCTCCCATTTTTGCAGTGCTTGTGATTAAACCCAGGGCCCCAGAGAGCTCCAAGCACTGTACCCTCTGAGCTAAACTCCAGCCTCAGTTTTCTCATTTGTAAATAAAATGTACTTGAAGGACTGTTTTAAGATTAATAAAACAGTGTATATTTAAGGAAGTCTAGGATGTGTCAGACTCCAGACTACCAACTGGACATAGATTATCTCACCTAATACTCACAACTTCTCTAGAAAGTAATAATGTAATTAGCCCCCATTTTACATAGTCTCAGAGGCATTTTTCAAATGTGGGCAAACTGATTCTAGGGTTCATGGGTTTATGACTCTTTTTCACAACTAGAACATATGTGATAATGCCTTGCATATTCCTTGTCACAAAATGAGCAGTAAAGGAATCTTGGTTGAATGTGGGTTCAAGTTAGATTCTAGGTATTTCCCAAGAAGAACATTGACTAATATGTTACTCATAATTCATCATTCTCTTCTCTTTTGTCATCTGCTATAATTTCTTCCATTGAATTTGACACTTATATCACTGAAAGCTGGCCTTTGAGTCTTGTTCTGAGCACCACGATCAAATTAAAACTCTTCCATGTGAGCAATCAGTAGACGTCTGTTGAGTTTGGATACTAGTTTTTCATATGCCTTCATGACTTTCTTATGCTCTCTTTTTCATTAAATTTTTACCCATTTTCTGGTTCACATTTTGTGTAAAATTAAGATAGAGAAGAAGGAAGGTACACAACATAAAATGAGACTCTTTGTAATGGTCTAACATAGGATTCAAAAATGTAAGCTTAATAATCAGAGACTACTTGGGAAAGTTAATTAAGCACCTGCTACCTAAGATTTATCATCTGTAAAATGAAAACAACGAAGATAGTATAGCTTATGGGGCTGTCATGAAGATTTAATAATATAATATACATTGTATAGAATAGTGCCTGGAAAATAAGAGGTGTTCAGAAGATGAAGCGATATTTTTATAAGAATATAATTAATGAGATATATAAAGACAACTTATACATTTCTAGTTCACAGCTTCAGAAAAGCACTTTATTCTAGAAAGATACTGAGAGACCAAAAAGAAGTAGCAAAGCAGGCCATATGGTGTGCCCAATGATTTTTAAAATTTATTCTTTCAAGAATTGGTTCTAAATAAGTCTATAGTCTGGTACTAGTCTATTACAATGTTCTACAATGCTCTATCTGTTCTGGTCAAGGACAAAATGGTAAAATTAAGGACTAATTGGACCTCTGTGTGTGCATGTGCCAATGTGTATGTGTGTATAAGTTTCCAACTCTTCTTTCTTAGAAAAAATTCTGAGATCATGGGCATATGTAACTTTTTGGTATTATAAATTATCTTTTAAATGTACTCTGTGTTCTAGCCTTGATTCTGCCACTTATTAGCTTGTTAAACTGAATTGGATGCTGTATTAGTTTGTGTATCACTGTGGCCTAATACATATCGACATAATTTATGGGAGGAAAGATTTTTTGGGGCTCACAGTTGAGAGAATCCCAGTGCATATTGGCAAGTCAGGCATGGTAGTGGGGCAGGCAGCAGGATCGATGGCAAAGGATCTCACATCATGGTAATCAGGAAATAGAGAAATTACCAGAACCAAGGGTCCAGATAAAACCTCCAAAGGTCTGCCTCTAGTTATCCACCTCTGCAAGCTATGTCCCACCTCCTAAAGTTTCATAGCCTCATGGGACAGCTCCACCACCAGGAGACCAAGCATGACCTTTTCGGGTCATTTTAGATTCAAATCATAACACTCTGCCCTTGCCTCTCAAAGGCTCATGACCACTTCATAATGTAAAATGCATTCAGTCCAACCTCAAGAGTTTCCAAATTCTTAATAGCCTAAATCTTGCTCAAAAGTCCAAGTTCAAAGTCTCCTGAGACTCTAAGTAAACTTACCTGTGCCCTTGCAAAACAGAAAACAGATAACATACTTCCAACATACAATATCACAGAGTAAACATTCCCATTTCAAAAGGGAGGAAGGGGCACAGCAAGGAGGGATCAGTCCAAAGCAATACCAAAATCCAAAAGGTCACACAAACCCTGTATCTCCATACCTAGCATCCAGCACATGTGTTGGCATCATTTGGTGTCACACAGATAGGTGACATGGTTTTCTTGGGCTAGACCTACCTGTTGATTGTAGCTTTCTCTGGAAGATTTTTGACAGATGCTCTCCAACATCCTGAGGTATCCACTACAGCATAGGCTCCACCTTCAAAGTTTTACACTCCACCACTTCAGGGTCTCTCCACAGGATATCTGACCCTGCTACACATTGCTAGGTCTCACAAGCTATCTTCTCAAACCTTCTTGGCAGACTCTATGAAACTTTAACTCTTGCATTCCGTAGGCCTGCAAAATCAGTAGCATGTGGATGATACAAGGTCTGCTGCCAGCTTGAGCAGTAGCAGGGCCCTTTTTGACCATGGATGCAGTGGCAGCCTCTATGTGCCCAGGCCAGGAAACCATGTCTGTAGGTGGCAATTTGTCAGCAAGGTGCACAGGAGGCACTTGCTTTTCAAACACTTTCTTTTCAAAATGAAGTCTTTTCAGTGAGTTTCCAGTTTTACACCCCGGGTCCTTCTATGGGAGGGTTCTCCCCAACTCCTGCTTTGCGCCCAGGGCATTTCTGTTGTTCATGGGCAAAGTGCATAGCTTCCCTTTGATGACCCTCATCTCTTTAAAAGTCACCATATCCTTGCCTAACTTATTATGTCTGTAACTTTAAGCATGAATCTTTTCTTCTCACCAAAACTGTATGTTTTTCAAATCTTTCGGCTCCACTTTTGCTCATTTTTTTCATCATCAATCTGGCTAACAGAATCCAATAATAAAGGACCCAGAGCCTCAGTACTATATTTCTTTTTTATATTTCCTCTACTGAGTTAATCAGTCCACTACTTTTGAATTTAGCCTCAGGCAAGTCTTGAGGACACAGGTAAACCACAGGCAAACTGTTTGCCAGACTGAACATGAATGGTCTCTAGATCAATTCCAAGTAGTGTCCTCATTTTTCCTCTAAGCCCTATGATCCCTGTCTTTACTCTCTGCATTTCTATTGGCAGTCCAGTCTTACCAGAATCAACTATCAAGCTCTGCTTAGAGCGTTCTGGGCTTCTCTCACCTACAACTCCAAACTCTTCCAAACTCCTTTCCTAAATAAGTTCCAAGGGCCTAAGGGTCATGATCAGGTTTCTGCAAAGTAATTAGTACCAGTACTCTCTCATACTGATTTTCTGTATTAGTCGGCTTGTGTGTTGCTGACAGAAACAACTTATGGAAAGACAAGTTTACTGAGGCTCACAATTCAGAGGATTTCAGTTCATAGAGGCAGCCAGGCACGGTGGCAGAGCAGGCAGCAGGGCCTATGGATCTCATATCATGGTGATCAGGAAACTGAGAAAGATTATTGAAAACAGAAGTCCAGCCAAAACCTCAGAATCCCCTCCACCCCAGTTACCCACCTCTGTAAGCTGTGTCCCACCTCTTAGAATTCCACAGCCTCCTAGGACACCATTAATACTTGAGGACAAAACATTCAAACACGTGATCTTTGGGGGACATTTTAGATTCAAACAGGTGCTTAGCACATTAAATATTTCACTTAAAAATGAAGTAAACATGTGGTGATTATAGCTGTTCCATTGAGGCTTCAATCTGTAAGAACAAAAAAATGTGCTCCTAAGGATGAACTCAAAACTTAAGTCAAAAGTACCAGTAGCTTTTATAAAATAAAAAGACTATAAACCAGAAAAACTGTGTAGAGCAGTATTGGTCTGCTACTTTTTTAATTATGCAAAATAGGGAGGAATCTGCACTTGACTCTCAACTTCTTGTTCATTATTGCCTTCAGAATTTGGACAAGGTTGAATGGATCAACTTGAAATGTTTAAATCACATGTGTCAATGTCAATACCTCAAAGAAAAATGAGAATGAGAGTATGTAATCATTTATCACAACTATATTTTGATACTCCTATGAAGTAATGAGAGCAAAATAGCACATTATGCCTTATAGAAATACAGACCCTTTATGTAATACTGGCTTTATGAAAATCACCTTGATTTACTCCTTGACAAGTTGGCATTTTTGAATTGCACAAATTGTTTCTCCAACCCCTGTGTAAATCTAGATAATCAAGTGCCTCCAAGCCAAGACAGAATCTACCTAATTTAAGTCAAAATTCCTGGTGAACAAATAAAATGCTGAGAATTATGAAGCTCAGCTGGTCTCCTAAGCTCTGCTGATACTTGAAATACCTGACTGATTCCTCAAGGACTTTGTCCATAAAAGAATCAACTAGGGAAATATTTTACAATAAAGTGCTGATTAACTTTAAACTGTATTATGTGGCAGACAACTGGGAGAAAGGGTTTTCTTTTCTTTTCTTTTTAATTTTATGTGTTCTTTTTCTGCCATGGTAAAATAATAAGCAATAGATGATCCTCAATCTGTCATTACACAATAGCTAGATGATTGAATCTGGCAGTGCTGGAGGAAACTCATTTTTATACTATTCCCTATTTCAATGTTGCTAAGATATGCTTTGGATAATACCCGAGTTTTCAATATTAAATTAAGAGGTGTACACATTTTTCCACCTTCATATTCTAGAACTATCTCCATAAATTCAATTTAAAATGGTTAAGTGTAGGAAGAGCGAGTCAGGTACTACACTGATCGCTAAAAGAAACTAACGATTGACATTTAATAAAAGTTGATAACTTTGCTGCCTTTAAGTCCCCCAAAAGAGGCTGGAGCTGGCAATCTAAGGTTGTAATTTAACAGCTAAGGTAGTATCATGATAGCATATCTTGTGTTGAGTTTTTGTCTACTATATCTATCAATACCTGCAGCTATAACACTGTGGCATCCAATCCCATCAGATCTTGAAAGCTATGCAGGGTTGAGCTTGGTTTGCACATGGATGGGAGACCTCCTGGAAACACCAGGTGCTGTAGGCTTGGGAGAAGGACCAGACAACCCATTCCCCAAAAAGAATCAGTCATTGAAAAACCTAGGAATAACAGAGAAGTACTGACAATAGTGTTTCACCAGTTGTACGTACGTAGGGTCACTACGAGTCAGACGCCAACTTGATGGCACCTAACAACAACATATATATCAGTAAATTTTAAACTCATATTTTTCCACTTCAATCATAATTCTTAAAACTAGACATTTTTCTTATCCCAAATTAGCATGTTGTAGTCACAAAGATCTCTAGTGACCATATATAAAAGTCAATTTTCTGTGAGTATTATTATGACAAATTTTATTTTGTTTTTATACCTTTCTGTGTTTTCTGCTGCTTTAACAGCATTTACTTATACATAAAAATGCCATTTCCATTTTTTAAAGTAACAAATTAGAAGACATTTTTATTTAGCAATGGTATTTAAATCCTTTAATACTTCACCTAAATTAGTTATTGATGGTGAATTCAGCTTTGTACCTTGAGAAAACATTTCTTAAGTATAGATTTTTATGTCTTCCATCCAGGTCTTCAGATTCACTGTTATCTTTTCTATGGTATAATAAAGGCATATTCTTTATTTTTCTTAAGAATGTGCTTTCTATTTTCTTTTGTACATATGAAATCCTACCAAAAATTTGGAGATAATAAAATTATTTGCCTATTACTCTAATACTACTAAAAATGCTGAATTATCTTCCCATAAAGAAATATGATGCACTTAGAGTAGCAGCTCATGCTGGGATTTAGCTCAGTTGGTAGAGTGCTTGCCTTGCACTCTCTGAGGCCCTGGGTTCAATCCCCAGCACTGAAAAAATGGAAGAAGGATCTAGTAGCCCATTTTCAAAAGATTCCAGAAACAATCATCATTGGAAACCCTATGAGTAGCAAAGAAGGACGGACAATAGTGGCTGAGCATGGTACAGTGTTGAGAGTTTTGCTATGTTGTACATAGTATTGCTGTGAGTCAAACTTGTCTCAAGGGCACCTAATTATAGTAACAGAGTAGTGGCTCATGCTTATAAATGCAGTTACTTGGGAGGTAGAGGCAGGAGGGTCACAAGTTAAAGGCCAGAGGCAGCTTGCATAATTTAGTAAGACCCTGTTTCAAAATAATAGTAAAAAATGGGGTGGGTGCAGTTCAGTTGCTAGAGTGCTTGTGATGCATGTGTGAGGCCCTGGGTTCAATCTCTAGCACTACAACAAAAAAGAAAAGGAAAAAAATTAAAACTAAAAAAAGAAAGTTGATATAAAATATAACTTACAAGACGAAGATGACAGAGTTTAATCTTCTGTCCCAGCAATGAAATGTAAAAAAACAACAACAAGAAGAAAAGGAAATAGAAGAAAAGAATAAAGACATGATGAAATCAGTTTTTAAAATACTTGATGGCTATGAATATCAAAAGTTTTAAAAGAGTCGGGTATGGTGGTGCAAAACTATAATTCCAGAGACTCAGAAAATGAAGGCAAAAAGATCAAGAATTTGAGGTCAGAGGCAGGCTAAATATCTTAGTGAGACCCTGACTCAAAATTTAAAAGTTAAATAATGTGCTGAGGGTGCAGCTCCGTGGCAAAACACATGCAAAGTATTCAATGGTATCTAATAACAACAATTACCCTTATATAGGGATAGGTATCCTTAATACATCATAATAAACTACTAAGAGTGACTCAATAGCCTGATACTGGTTTTTGAACATTATATGAAATGTCTTATTGTTGTTTGGTAATAATTGAAACAATTTTCTATAATAAAAGTCATTGAAGGATAGATGAAAATATGATTGCACACTATGGGTATATTTAAATGAACTTGCTGTAGGTGTATGGAATTTAACCATTCACTTAATTGTATTTTTAAAAAGCTCTTGAGGCAGGGGGAAAGTAGCTTATTCAGATGAACTCTATCACTGAAAAAAAAATACAGGAAAGAAATGTCTATTTAAAGGCTCAGAGAGCAACTTGAGCAGCTAAAATGTGAATGGACAGGATTCCTGAGTGATGTGGAAGGAAAAATGAATCATTTCTAAGAAGTATAATATCAGTCATAACCTCAAATTATCTCTCTGATATTTTACATATACTTGGCAGTCAATAAATAATTATTAAGCATGCCAAAAGCCAGGATCAAATAACCAAAATTATCTGAAAAAAAAAAAAACAGACAATAGGAACAGAACTGCAAATGATGCAGATATTAGAATAGTCACAAGTCTTAAAATGAACATGATTAATATATTTAATGAAATGACAAAATAGAACATTTGGCCACAGAAACCAAATTTTTAGAAAGAGGCAAATGGGCATTCTAGTAGTAAAAAATAATACAATAATGGAAACCAAGATCTAATTAAATGGGTTTAATGATTAGAAATAGAAGAGAAAATTGATAAACTTGAATATAGTTCAGTAGAAAATATCTAAATTGCAGAGAAAAAATGTGGCAAATGAAAAAAACATTTTAGGGTCACAAAAAGATCTAGCATATGTACTATTACAGACTCAAAAGGGATAGGAGAAAGAATAGGAAGAAGCAATAATGTGATGTTGTTGTTGTTGTTAGGTGCTGTCGAGTCGGTGTCCGACTCATAGTGACCCTCATGGGGTTTTCAATGGCTTACTGTTTCGGGATTGCCTTGGGAGTGGATTGCCAGGTCCTTTTCCCATTTTTGCGGTGCTGGGAATTGAACTCAGGACCTCAGAGACTGCAGCGCAGCGCTCTACCAACTGAGCTAAATCCCAGCCCCAATAATGTGATAAATGATATCAAATCACAAGTTTATGAAAGAATCCCAGACAATATAAATATAAGGAAAAAATGAAACCAAAGAAAAGCCTTTAAACTATAAAAGATTAAAAAACACATTACCTTCCAAACACCAACAACTACAAAGACAGTAACTTCTCAACAAAGGCAAGAAAACCCAAAAAATAATGGAATATTTTTACGATGCTAAGATATTATAATCAAAAATTTTATAAGCAGTGAAAATATCCCTAAAATCCAGTCGTACATTGCTATATTATAGAGATATTCTCTAAGAGGTGCATCATTAGGTGATTTCCCATTGTGCAAACGTTATAGAGTATCCCTAACACAATCTGATATGACTACATCACTATTATCATACAATCTTATGGGACCAGACTGTATATACGGTCCATTATTAAGTGAAATGTTATGTGGCACATGACTGGGAAAACGTAAGATGACATGAAGATGCTTTTGGATAAGCCTTCTTAGAGAATTTTCCACCAGTAGATATGTACTAAATGAAATAATAAAATTAAAGCTACAAATAAAAAGAAATGAGCACAGGTGAAAGGACTATAATAAAGCCAGGACATATGTGTGGGGAATTTTCAACAAGTATAGAATCTGTAGCATACTATATAACGGATATATTATGACTGTAAAATTACTAATGGCCATAAGGCCTACTCACATTTCTTACAGGGCCCATAGTATGTGTCACTTAGTAGTACAATGCAATCTGGTGCAGGATTTTTAGCCCTGACCCACGGGTTACTAAATTTCTATGACAGCAGGACCTAACTATTCTGGAGAACAATATTCCAAGATCCTACCATTGTCTGGCAAGTGGTAAAAGCACTAATTCATATTTTTATTATTGTAGTTGGGTTCCATCAAATTGAGTCCTACTCATAGTGACCCTACGTACAAAGAATGAAACATATCTCAACACTGTGACAGGCACACAATCTTTTTTGTGTTCAATCCCATTGTTGCAGACACTGTGTCAGTCCATCTAGTTGAGGATCTTCCTTTTTCCTGTTAATCAGCTACCCTCCCAAACATGATGTCCTTCTCCAGGGATTGGTCCCTCCTAACTACATGTCCAAAAAATGTAAGACCCGGTCTATCCATCCTAGCTTCCAAGGAGCACTCTGGTTGAACTTCTTCTAAGGCAGATCTGTTGGTTCTTTTGGCAGTCCATGGTATATTCAATATTGATCTCCAGCACCATAATTCAAAAGCATCAATTCTTCTCTTGTCTCTCTTATTCAATGTTCAGTTTTCACAAGATTTAATTCATATTAAATGCCAATAAATATGCATGTTTAATATCTAAGGTAAGTATCAAAATATCAGTTAAACAGTTTAAAGTCCTGAGATAATAAAAGGGATATATAAAATGCTGAAAAAGATTTCAATAATCAAAAACATATCAAGAAAGACTAGGAAATACAATGTAGACTAAGTGGGACCAATCAAAAACAAGTATAAGGTAGTAGAGCTAAACCTAAATAAATCAGTAAAATCTCAATGGACTAAGTACTCTAATTGAAAGACAGAAAACTGTGAAATCAGCAAGATGGTTTAAGAAGAAGCTCCTGCATGAACACAGTGATACAGTAATGATAAATGGATACTTTTCCTTTGTGAGAAATCCAAAGACCAGTGAAGAGGGTCCTGCACTTTTGGCAAATACAGAAACAAACACATAAATGATAGTGGGGAAATACAGTTCACGGCAACCTCTTGCCAAAATTCCTCACCCTGGAAGAATGCCACAGAATCAGGAGGAAACCTGGAGCTCACAGCTTCTCCCAAGGAAAGAAAAAGAAAACCCTACTGTACATCCAGTGTCCTAAATTGTTCTGACGGGTGGTGTCGAAGAGAATGGGTTCTGTCTTGCCTGAATCTGAGTGCTAGTAAGACAGGATCCAGGCTGGAAACTACTTAGAGCAAAGGCAATGCAGGATTAAACAATATCTATTCACTGGTCAAAGCCCCCTCCCCCCCACTCAGTGTAGAGTTAAGTGGACAAAACTCACCCAAGTCTCATTTTCTCCCAGAAGGAACTAGTTGAAGCTTATGTCTAATGTTCTGCCTTTTGGTGGGGGCCTGAGGGATTGGCTTCTGTTTCACTTATTTTGAAAAGTGATAGAATCTAGCATACTCTAGATGCCTGTGGGACACTGAGAACAAAAGCAATGATTTGAATTACTGTGCATCCACACCAAGAGCTTTCCCTCAAACTCAGCATACTACAACTTAATCTGGAAAACTCACAGCCCCAGAGTCACTCTCAGAGGGAAAGAAAAGACAAACTTATGTCCAATGTTCAGACTTGTGGGGACTGCCTGAAAAGCTGCTTGCCATTTGCCTGTCTCAGAACATTAACAGGATTCAGCATACTCTAGACGCTTGGAGACCATGGAAAACAAAAATGAGAAGTTTGGTGGTGTGCAGCTGCTCCAGAAGATATGCAGCACAGCAAATAGACACCAGAGGGAGCAAGAGATTACAAATTGCTGGACAAAAAAAAAAAAAAAAAAAAAAAAAAAAAAAAAAAAAAAAAAAAAAAAAAAAAAAAAAAAAAAAAAAGTAAATCCCCCTAATTAGGAATTTACATACACAAATTGAAAGAATAAACATCCACAGAAAGCTTATAAGAGGCTCCCAGAATTACTATCCAGGCTTATTGGTGAAGGTCTTTGCATAAAGTCAATTTGTAAAATCTAGGGTAAGCGACAGTTCTTTCAAATACACTGCCACCAACACAAAGTATCAAAAACAAATTCAAAAAATATGAAAGATGATCCCCACTAAAAAAGAAGAAAACAAATTTCCAGAAAAAAATCCCTAAAAAAGTCAAGGTATATGGATTGCCTAATAAATTATTTGAAATAACTATTACAAAAAGTGCTCAATAAAATCAAATTATATAAGAAAAAATTAGTATTTAGACAAAGTGATTGAAAATATTTTTAAAAGAAGTACAGAAATATACCATCTGAACAATACTATAACTGTCCTGAAAAATTAATTAAGGTAGTTCAACAGCAAACTTAATCCAGGAGAAGAAATAATAGCTAAACTCAAAGAGAGATAATTTGAAATGATAGTCAACAGAGCAGGAAAGAATAATAGAAAAGGAATAATAAGAGTAAAATAGATTAAGAAATTGGTAGAAACCATGAAGCAGACCAATACATTTATTATGGAAATCACAGAAGGAGAAGAGAGAGAAAATGGAAGAGAAGAGAGTTTATTTAAATTAATTACAGCTGAAAATATCCCAGATATGATGAAGGAAATAGACATTCCAATTCAAGAAACATGAACTGATTGAATATATGAAAATTATCACAATTAAAAGCATGTCAAAATGAATCACATTATGATGTACATTAAAAATTTCTTATAAAAAAACATGAACTTACAAAAATCCAAACAGAGACACATCACAATGAAAGTGTCAAAATTCTCAGAGAGAATTGTGAAAACAAGAGAACAGCTGCTTGTCACATATAAAGGAACCTTAATGAGACGACCAGTGAATGTCCCAGGGGAAAAAAAAAAGAGCTTACAGGCCAGAAGAGAGTAGAATGACATATTCAAGGATCTGAAAGAAAAAAACAAACAAAATACCTGTCAACCAAGAATACTCTAACTAGAAAAACTATATTTCAAAAATGAAGGAGATGCTGGGCTTAATATTGTATGCCTATAATCCCAAGCACTTGGGAGATAGAGACAGGATAATTCTGGCCAGAAGCAGGCTGCATAACTTAGTGAGACACTATCTTTCTCAAAATAATAATAATAATAATAATAATAATAATAATAATAATAAAAATGAAGGAGAAATAAAACATATTCCTAGATAAACAAAGGTGAAGTAATTAGTTACTACTAGACCTGCTTTATAAGAAATGCTAAAGAGACTGCTCAGTTTGACGTAAAAGAATACCAAATAGCAACATAAAAGAATATAAACCTGTAAAGATCACTCTTAGAATATGTATATAGACACAGAATTCTTTGATAATGTAATAATAATGCTAAAATCATTATTAATTCTGTCATAGAACTTAAAAGACAAAAGTATAAAATAACTATATAAAATATGCTAATAGGTATATAATATAAAAAGATGTAATTATTGTCAGCAATAACAAAGATTTTATGGAAAAGTAAAAGTGAAGTCTTTTTCTATAAGATCAAAGTTATCAGCTTAAAATAGTTTTGTTATAGTCAGGGATGGAGATGGAAGTAGAAAGATTGCAACTTTGAGGCCACAGGCAGTCTGTGTAACTTAGACCCTGTCTCAAGATTTAAATAGTGATGATGATGATGATGATGATGAAGATGATGATGATAATAATAATAATAATAATAATAATAGAAAGGGGTTCAGTGGTAAAACATTTGCAAAGTATGCACTCAGCTCTGGGTTCAACCCCTGAGTATGCCTCCCCAAGAAAAGATTGTTATAAATATAAGACACTTTATATAAGTCCTATGATGACCAAAAGGATAATACTTATAATAAAAATACACAAAAGAAAATGAGAAAGAAATAAAAACATGTCACTACAGTAAAACAAACCCTGCCCAAAATACAATCAATAAAATACAAAGGAATACAGAGAGGAATAGATAAACAACAACAACAACAAAAAAGCTACAAGAGTCAAAGAAAACAATAAAATGGCAGTAATAAGTAAATCCTTCGCTATTAATAATTTATCTGGGCACAATGGCATGTGTCTGTAGTCTCAGCTACTTGGGAGGCTTAGGAAGGAAGATATCTTTACCCTAGAAGATTGAGACCAGCCTGGAAAATACAGCAAGACCCTTGTCTCTATTATCATTGTTGTTGTTGTTGTTATTTTAAATATAAATATAAATGGATTGAATTCCTCAGCCAAAAGTCATAAACTAGCTTAGTGGACTTGGGAGGTGGGGAATACTCAACTGTAAGGTGCCTGTAAGAAACTCTCCTCAGATTTAGGGACATACATGCACTAAAAGTGAAAAGAAGAAAAAAGACATTCCATGTGACTAGTAACCAAAGAGAGCAGGAGTTCTCTCTTATATCAGACAAAATAGATTTTAAATTAAAAAGTGCCCCAAAAGACAAAGGAGGCCATTCTATGAGAAAAAAAAACTCCATTCACCAAGAAAATATGAAATCCATTCAATATCAAAAAATCCAATGTTAAAAGCAAGCATTGACAAGCTGAAGAGAAAAATACCAACCCAAATCTGGTAGAGGATTTCAAAACTCCACTATGAAAAGTAAATAGAATATTCAGATAGAAGATCAATAAGAAACAGAAGACTTGCACAACAGTATAGACCAACTGAACCTAGCAGCCATATTCAGAACATTCCATTGAACAGCTACAGAATATATACTTTCCTCAAGCACACATGGAACAGTCTTCATGAAAGTCAATTGTTAGGTCACAAAAATAAGACAAAAAATTTAAGAAGATTGAAATCATAACAAGTATATTTTCCAACCATAATAGAATGAAACTAGAAATCAATAGAGGAAATAAAAACTGGAAAATTCACAAATGTGTGAAAATTAAACAACATATCTTGAACCAATGGCTTGAAAACCAAAGCAAAAGAGAAATTAAAAGACAGTCTGAGACAACAGACAAAACACAATGTGCCAGAACTTATAGGATTCTGCAAAGGATATGCTTAGTGAAGAGTTTGTAGAGATAAGCACTCACAACAAATAAGGAGGAAACTCTTAAATAAACAACCTAACTCTACTAGAAAAGCAAGCTGAACACCATGGTAAAAAGATCATGACCCATGGCCTAGTGGGATTTATTCCCGAGATTCAAGGATGGATCCACATATGAAAATCAGTCAGTGATATATCACATTAACATAAAGATTTTTAAAATCAGAGCTTCATCTTAATAGTTGGAGGAAAAACATTTAGCAAAATTTAGCTCCAAGTAATGCTAAAATTCATGTGGAAACACAACCTCAAATGGCTAAAACAGTCTTGAGAAAGAAGAACAACGCTAAATGCCTCAGGCTTCCTGATTCCAAAACATTTTACAAAGCTACAGTTATTAACACATGGTGGCATTGATATAAACATAGATGTATGTTTATTCAGATAGAAGATCAATAAGAAACAGAAGACTCATGTTGATATAAACATAGACAGTGGAACAGAATAGAGTCCAAAAATAAACCAAACATGTATAATGAGTTTATCATGCACAGTTGTGTCAAAAGTAAACAATGGAGAAAGAAGAGTCTCTTCAATAAATGTGTTAGGAAAACTACATATCTACATGAGGAGAAAAAAAGAAAATTGGATACTTACCTTATACCTTATACCCTACTAAAAAAATAAGTGTAAAATGGATTAAAAACTTAAACATAAGACCTAAAACTATAAAACTCCTAGAAGAAAACATCATTACCTTCGTATGACAATAATTAATTGCATATATGGGTACTATAAGTGGGTACTACATTAAATTAAAAAGCTGATGCACAGTAAAGGAAACAAATAACAGGCAAGAAATTATAAACCACATATCTAAAATGAGTTGATATGCAAATTGCATAAGGAATTCCTACAAATTAATATTTAAAATGGGCAAAGATTTGAATGGCCATTTCTCTAAAGAAGACATGCATATTGCCAACAGGTATATGAAATGATGCTCAACATTCTGATTATCATGGAAATGCAAATCAAAACAACATAAGGTATCAGCTTAATCTTGTATACTGGCCATTATATAATAAAATGAAAGAAGTGAACAAGTGTTGGCAAAGGAGGAACTGGAATCCTTGTGCTTCATTTTGAGATTATACAGTAAGCAGCCACTGTGAAAAACAGTATGGAAAGTCAGCCACCATGGCACATGTCTGAAATCCTAGTGACTTTGGAGGCAGAGGCAAAAGGATCATGAGTTGAAGACTAGATTGAGCCTGTACAATGTAGTAAGACCCTGTTTTGAAATAAAAGATTCAAAAGGGGCTGAGGGTGCAGCTCAGTGGTAGATATCTGTATATAACAGGGAATGATATTCAGCCATAAAAAAGAAATAAATCCTATCACATATAAAAAACACAAATTAACCTTCAGGACGTTATGCTAAGTGAAATAAGCCAACCACAGAAGGACAAATACTACATTATTTTACTTGTATAAGTTATATAAGTAATCAAATTTGACTGAGCTTTGTGGTACCTGTATTTTCAGTACTTGGAATACTTAGGCAGGAGAATTACAAATTCCAGACCAGCCTGGGCTACATAGTAAGACCCTGTCTCAAAAAAACATAGAAAGGAAAGGAAAGGAAAAGGAACAGGAGCCAAACTTATAGCAGCAGAAAGTAAAATGGTTATTGCCAGCAGCTAATGGTGGGAAAATATGAAGCACTGCCATTCAATGAGGGTAAAGTTTCTGTTATGCAAGATGAAAATGTTCTAGAGCTTTGCTGCAGTTTTATGCACTGTGCTACACAGTATTATACAGATATTGAACTGTTCACTTTAAATTTGTTAAAAAGATAGACCTCATGTTGTAAGTTTTTTAAAAAGGACCGAGTCAGACTTGAGCAAAAATTGTGCGGTTATGTGTTGTATACAAAAAAGTGCAGTTAAGTAAAAGGAAATACAGACAGACAAAGACTGAAGGCAGAAGAATAAAGAATACACCATACAAGAATGATTCAAACGTACTTTGGAATAAGTATATTATCAGACTAAGGTAACTTAAGACACAAATGATTGCTAAAGAGGGACATAGTAACTGATAAAATATGTAGACAAAAATATCAAATTATATATAAAATTTAGATAGTACAGTTATGAAACTTGTCCTAATTGAAATATATAGAATGCCATATCCAACACCAGCAGAATACATATCCTTGTCTATTGCATATGGAACATTTACAAAAATAAACCATATGCTGGATGGTCATGAAGTAAATTTCAATGCGTTTCGTAGGATTGAATTCATAACAAAGTATAATTAAGGACCATAATTGGACTAAGCTAAAAATCAATATATAAAAATGAAGAGCACAATCTCAAATGCCTGAAATTAAACATGATATATATAAGTAACCCATAAGTCAAAGAAGATTAATGTTAGAAAATACACTTACTGAAATTATGATGGAATTATGACATAAAAACTTGTAGCATGTAACTAAATGGAAATGGAAATTTGTAGCTTCAACTGCAATAGAGAGTCTTAAAACCAATGACCTAATGCCTACGTCAAAAAATTTGAAAAGTATATATCATCTGAACATGAAGAAAATAGAAGAAAGGCAATAATAAGATACAGTTTTTTTTAATTAGATGGAAAGCAGAATAGAGGAAGACGTTGAAATGTTAGTTGTTTGAAGGGACTAATAAAATTGATAAATACCTGGCAAGACTAATCAAGAAAGAGAGAGAGAGAGAAAACACAAATTATCAATGTTAGAAGTGCAAGTAGAGGATATTATTATAGGTTCTAAAAAATCTTAAGGGAAATAAGAATATATTTATATTAGTTTCCTGATGCTACCATAAAAAAGCCCACTGCCATAGCACTGTGGTGTCCACTCTGGCCAGATCTCTGAAGCTAAACAGGGCCAGGCCTGGTTAGTACTTGGATGGAAGACTCCCTGGGAACACCAGATACTCTAGGCTTGGGAGAAGGACGTGGCAACCCACTCCCAAAAATCAATCCGCCATAGAAAACTCTATGAATAGCAGAGAAGCACTGACAATACTGTTTTGCCCGTTGTAAGTAGGGTCACTAGGAGTCAGACACCTAACAACTCAAGGGCACCTAACAACAACAACCATAACAAATTATGACGAACTTGATGTCTTAAGAAAAATTTAATAGCTCAAAGTTCTAGAAGTCCTTCCTAGAAGTCTAAAATCAGTATAGTTTATTTTTATTTATTTTAAACAGTACTCAGGGGAGTTGAACACTTGCACATATTTTTTAAGCACAACAATAGTGCCAGGCATGACACAGCATTGGAAAGTGTTTCATTCTGTTGCACATAACACACCCAGCAACAACAACTACCACTGGGTTGCACCCCCAGTCCATTTTTATTTTTATTTTGAGTCAGGTCTCACTGAGTTATGCAGACTGCTTCTGGCTTTGAAGTCATGATCCTTCTGCCTCCACCTCCTGAGGCCCTGGGTTACAGATGCATACAACCAAAATCAAGGTGTCAGCAAGGTCACATTTCCTTCAGAAGCTCCAGCAGAGGATAGTTCTTTTCTCACCCAGCTTTGGGTAGCTGCCTAAATGTGGAGCTTATGGCTGCATAATTTCAGGCTCTGCCTCATGTTCTATCTGTCTTTTCTTCTATCTGGGTTACCATACCTCCCTCTGCTTCTCTCTTAAATGCCAAATGTGATGACATTTAGGGTCCACCCAATTATCCAGAAAAACTTCCCTGTCTCAAAATTCTTAGTCTAGTCACACATCTGCAAGGAACTTTGTTTTTTGTTTTTTGCAGTACTTGAGGTTTGAACCCAGTGCCTCACACATACTTTTGCAAGTACTCTATCACTGGGTTGCATTCCCAACCCATTTTTTATTTTTTATTTTGTGTCAGGATCTCACTAAATTAGGCAGTCAGCCTCTGGCCTCAAACTTACAATCCTTCTGCCTGTACTATGTGACTATGAATACAGGCATACAGAAATATAGCACCGCCCACTGCAACTGGGTTCCTTTTTAAAAACAACTTTTAAACATATAAGGTGACATTTATGGGTCCCATGGATTTAGGTATGAATATCTTTTGTGAGACTACTTTTCAGCCTACCATGATACTATAAATAATTTTATTTTCATTAATTTTAAAATTCAATTAAAATATTGAGAAATTCTTATCAACTAACACAAAAAGATTAAAATGTGACTTTTCTTTGCCTTTTTGTTTTCTGTGTAAGACTAAGCACTGAGTTTTCTGTCTATAAAGAACTTCATGTTTTAATTTTTATTTTTTTACTAGCAATTTTTAATGTACAACATAATGAGTCTCATTCTGACATTTCCATACATGCATTTCATTATACATTGCTCATGTTCATTTCCCCCTTATTCTCTCTCAGGACACCACTCCCCCACGTGCACCTCAGGTCCAACCTGAGCTTTGTTTTAGGTGCCCTATGGGGAGAGCCACCCTTGGTGCTAAACCTCACTTGCTATGGCAAAGTGAGACTATGGGTAGGACAATTTGTGGTTTTAAACACTGGTCCAAGCCACCATCTTCTTACTCCTACCTGAATGTCTTGCTTTCATCATAACCTGAAATCTCATAATTTATTTTCATTCATGGAATGAAGAATAAGTTTGTTAAACTATAATACAGATATTGTAATTCTTAATATCTTCTGGCTTCACACTGCATTTGGTGTAAAAGACTGTCTTTATGATATTCTTGTGGCCCTATATAACTGATTTACCATTTTTCTCCTGCTACTCTGATTCACTGAACTCCAGCGGCGGTGACCTCCTTCCTATTCTTCACGCATGCCAGTAAAGTACAACCTCCTAGCTGGTACACGGGGTATTCAATCTGCATGGAGCATGCTTCCAATAGACATCAGAGATCTCTCTCCTAAGGGGACCTTTTGAGTCTCTCCCTTTGTCACTTTTCAACAATTTCTCTATTTCAACAATTTCTCTATCCCCTGATTTCTCTACCGAAAACTTAACCACTCACCCCCAAAATGCTTCCCTTCCAATCTATCCTGGTTTGTTTCCACGCTATCACCTTTAACACATTATTTAATTCATTTTTAAAATATATTTATTATTTGACTCTGCCCAGGAGAATTAAAACTCTAATAAGGAAGGGATTTTTGTGTAATTTATACAATGCTATATCTCCAGTTCTCAGGGGAGTCCCTATTTCATATTAAATATTCAAGGAATATTTGTGGGGTGGTCTTTGGTTGAAAATTCTGACATATAAAAGAATAAATCTGAATTTGAAACTGATTGTTTAGAGGACAGGAAATACAAAGGCTTTTCCACAGTTCTGTGAATTTGTTTAAAATGTGAAATTGAGTGACATTGTATTATATCTCTATGCTTGGTGTGTGGATCCATAAACTATCTGTTCACTTTGATATTAGACAGCTTCTTCCAAATCCTATATTCAGATTGCTTTTCTGAGCATAAACGGTAGTTCTTTAATGAAGCATTATTACCATTATGACTGTCACCAGTTTGACTGAGTATCACTAACTGCAACACCACACCAAATATTGCTGTCAGCTGAAATCATTGAACTAACAGTATTCAGCGCAGACAGTCTCGGTTATTTTTAAGAAAAGCAATGGAAATGTATTTGGTATGGGACAGTTTTTTAATATAATGTACTTTTTTTTATCCCTTGATGTTGTATGCATGTCTATCAATGTCAAATAGAAATAGCCTGACCTTGAAATGTTTGGTCCAGGTGCAATGGATGAACTGAATCAGATCAATCAAACAGCTGATTGGATCATTGTGTGACAATCAGTTCTCAAGATGACCTGAGAAAAGGCATCATGGAACAGTGAATTCTCTGACTACATAAAATATAACTATAGATTCCCTTTTTTAAAAAAATCCTGAAAGCCTATGTACGAATTACTCAACAGTCTATGACAGAGTGGTCTGAACTAATGCAGCTGATAGCCATATCTTTAATGCTTAATATTTTTAAAAATAAAAGCCCATAATAAATAGCAACAATAATTAGAATTTGTATGTACAGACTACAGATGCAGAGAAAACATATCAAAGCTACTCATTATGCATTAAATTTTCTGTTTTAACTCAGTTATATAAATTACTTTTCTAAAACATATAATAATGTATATATTATGTTATACTATTAAGACAGAATAAAACTGCTTCAAGCATTTAGTTGATTTTTTTTTGCTAAAATTCACATCTCACCTGTTTATATTTTAAAACCATGCCACAGACAATAAAAGCAATTACTTTAAGATTAGACAAAGCTTGTATTGAATTAATGTTGTGTCATATAAAATAGAAGACAGTTCCCTTGAATTACTACAAAACCTCATCATACTTAAGCCATGTTCTTCTCTAGTGACATGGCAAAATTAAGTTAAGCTTGGAAAACTTCTGAATATTTTTTTATCAGTCTGATTCCAGATCAATGCTTCTTTCCTCTTGGCACATGTAAGAACAAGTCTTCCACATACTTCTTGTTAGGTGCCGTCAAGTTGTGTCTGACTCATAGCAACCCTTCTAGGGTTTTTAGTGGCTGATTGTTTCAGGATTGCCTTGCGAGTGGATTTCCATGTCCTTCTCCCATTTTTGCAGTGATAGGAATCCAACTTGGGACCTCAAAGACTGCAGAGCTGCACTCTACCAACTGAGCTATATCCCAGCCATTCCACATACTAGCATTCATTAAACACCTTACTCTAAAACAGATCTAGCCTTATGCTATATTTTCTTAAAAAGTCTTGATATGCGTTCAGTTTTTCAATCAATATGTTTTTAAGCCATACTATGCACCTGAGTCAAGTCGGACTCCTAGCAACCCTACGTACAACTGAATGAAACACTCCCGAGCACGCGATCTTATTTATGTTTAAGACCATTGTTGCAGACACTGTGTCAATCCATCTGGTGGAGGGTTTTCCTTTTTTTCACTGACCTACCACTCTCCCAAATATGATGTCATTCTCCAGGGATTGCTCCCTCTTGACTACACATCAAAAATACATAAGATGCAGTCTAGCCATCCTGATTCCAAGGAGCACTCTGGTTGCACTTCTTCCAGGACAGATCTGTTGGTTCTTTTGGCAGTCCATGAAACATTTAATAATTAGCTCCAGCACCATAATTCAAAAGCATCAATTCTTCTGCTGTCTCCCTTGTTCAATGTCCAGCTTTCACAACCATATGATGTGACTGAAAATACCATAGCATGAGTCAGGAGCACCTACATCTTCAAAGTGACATTTTTACTTTTCAACACTTTAACGAGATCTTTTACCACAGCTTTTCCCAAAGCAATGCGTCTTTTGATTTCTTGAATGCTGCTTCCACGGGTGTTGATTGTAGAACCAAGTAAAACAAAATCATGGACAACCTCAATCTTTTCTCCATTTATTGTGAAGTTGCATACTGGCCCAGTTGTAAGGATTTTTGTTTTGTTGATGTTCAGTTGCAAGCCATACCAAAGGCTATGTTCTTTCATCTTCATCACTAAATGTTTTAAATCTTCTTCACTTTCAGCAAGCAAAGTTGTGTCATCTGCATAACACAGGTTGTTAATGAGTCTTCCTCCAATCCTGATGCCATATTCTTCCTCATAAAGTCCAGCTTCTTGGATTATTTGTTTAGCTTAGAAATTGAATAGATACGGTGGAAGTATATAGCTCTGATGCACACCTTTCTCAACTTTAAACCAGACAATATTTCCTTGTTCTATTCAAACAAATGCCTCCTGGTTCATGTAAAGATTCCTCATGAGTACAGTTAGGTGCTCTGGTATTCCCATTCTTCAAAGTATTATCCATAATTTGTTATCATCCACAGAGTCAAATGCCTTTGCATAGTCAATAAAATATATACAGACATCTCTCTCATATTCTCTGCTTTTGGCTAATATCCACCTGTCATCAGGAATGATATCCCTGGTTCCCCACCCTCTTCTGAATCCAGCTTGATTTTCCAGCAGTTCCCTATCTATATACTGCTGCAGTCGATTTTGAATGATCTTTAGTAAAATTTTTCTTGTGTGTTATATTAGTGACACAATTAGTGACACAATCAAGACAGCCTAAATTCTGTACAAGGATAAATTCTTTTAAAAATAAAAGCAAAATGTAATTTCAGACTATGGTGAACTAAAGGAAGTAGTATGAAGATGTGCGAGAGTAACTGGGAACCAACTTGGATAGTGTAAGGGGAATCTCCTCTCCTATCCAGAGTTACATTTGAGGGCTAAGACCTAATTACCTTATGAAAGCAGGATTTCAATGCAGGGAGAACCTTAACTCTGAAATCATCATTCTGCTATTCCAAAAATAATTTTTTTAACCTTTTAAGCATGAAAGATTGTTCTGAATCATAGAGTTATAGAATTCTATAGCTATAAACCACTTTCAAGTTCATCTAGTAGCTAGTTCTACATCATTTTAAAGATGAGGTGTCTAACTTCTAGGAATATAAGAATTTTATAAAAATTTACCAATGCTACATGGAAGTAGAGCCCTGACAGGACATTATAGTCCCTGGACTCTCAGGTGAAGTTTCATTCCACTGTACCCCTCTCTCATAGAGCCTACATGTCATCTGTCAATCACTCATGAAAAGGTCTGAAATACATCATCCAGATAAATGTAAGCCTCCAGATAACCATGGAAACCCCAAAACACTGTAATATTATATTCATTTTACCCGATATTTTTCTCCAATGAATCAAAGTACTTTATGATAAATGATGACACTTATACATCAAATACCCTTATGAGATAAGCAAAATTCCTTTATTTCTGAAGCTTAACAACTGCCTGGGTTGGGGAAATAAGCTGCATGGTGCCTATTAAAACCAAGTCAGAAAACTCATTGGGGAGAAAGGTAGAAATAGAATGATGGACATAAGCAGCCATGTGGTATTTACACAGTGGTATGACATTTCAAATTGCTTGTGCTGTTTTCACTATTGGCAGTCTTCACCCACTGAAACATATATTTGAACCTGCCTGCTCAACCAGCTAAATTTTGTACTTCACTTTTCCCAAACATAATTAAATAGATAGATGGATAGATAGATAATGCCTATTTTCTTATGGGAGTGGGGTTCTTGGGGGTACAAGGAAAAATTGTGATGACTGACAAAAACTTGAGAAACATATCCCCAAATCTTGAAAAGGCAATTCTTCTTTTATGAGTCATAAGATATGTAGATGAAATTATCAGTTATAGCAATTAGTTGTTTATAAATTATTCCCTGTCCATACAATATTTCTGCCTTATCAGCTGTCTAATAATTTTTTTATTTCCTGTGATTATTAAAGGCTGAATAAGGATGTTTTGACATGTAGTCCCACCTGCTTTGTCTTTTGATTTGGTTACACTATGTTCAAGACAATTTATGGGATTAGAAAAGAAAATAAGTAGTATTTTGTGTTGTGTAAATTTTAACTACTGGAATATGAAATGCAATAGAAAAGAGAACAAGGGGCTATTGTTGATTTTATGAGAAAGGGCATTGTTTGCGGGAGAAATAGTTGTAGTAATTTTTGATTTGTTAATGTTTCATATTCAAAGGCATCATTTTATTTCAATTCAGCAGTCAATTCTTAGTGTCTAATAGCCCCCAGGGAACTGCGGCTTGGCTGTTTTCTTTAATCTTGCCAGGGATTCTGTTTGAGGGGTTTATTTGAGTTAGACAAGTGGGATCAACCCCGCCTCTCTACAGGAGGAGAGAGAAGCTGTTTATTTGACCAGCTGAGAGAAATGTACACAGAGGCAGACCTGTTAGTGTCACTGGCTCCCAAGGTCCTCAGTAGGATACAGAATAACAGCTGTTTGCTACAGTGAGCAGATCAGAGGATTTTCATTTAATAAATTGGTGCTCTTCTTTTATTAATATTTTAAGAGAGTCAGGCTTCATCATGTCTTGCTGTGACACTTTGTACCTACATTTTAGGGGTAGTCTAACAGACTGATATCCCAAGTCACTAATGAACAACGTTGAGGAGTTGTAGATATATTAGAAATATCCATTACCAAATAGGAAAAAGAAGGAAACACCTAGGTAACTATTTGGAAGCTGCAGAATTATAATATATGTATTTTTGTGAGTCCTCATTTTCTTTGTTGCTATTGTTAAGCAAGATTCTAGATGGTAAGGTTATATGCACCCAAAATGTTATGGATTACAATGGAAATGGGATATTAAATTAGAAATGTATTGTGTTATGATTGTAAGAAATATACTATCAGTATCTTTTCACCTTTTTTCTTTTTCTGTTGCAGTTTAACACACATATAGAAAAGCAAACAAAATAAACTAAAGGAATTTTTACAAAATGAATAACCCATTTAACAACTATCCTGGACAAGAAATCAAACATACCCAGTATCTGAAAGCCTTCCTTTGTTCTCCTTGCAATTAGTACTCTTCTCCCTTTCTCCTTAGAAGTAACCACTGTCCTAATATTGACTTTAGTTGTGCCAACTTTTCAACTTCATATTAATGAAGTTATTTAAGTCTGAATGGTTTTTTTGGCTTAAATTTTAACATTGTGTTTGTGAGATTCCACCTCATTTCAAGTAGCTATAGTTTACTAATTTTTGTTGCTGAATAGGATTCTGTCATAAACTATACTGCAATTTGTTTTTTCCATTATAATGCTGATAGATATTTGAAATAGTCCATATACTCATCTACACATGCACCACATAACATTTTGGTAATTTTAATTTTAGCCACTATAATGAGTGAATCATTGTAACTCATTGTAATTTCTCTGATTACGATTGATGTTTAGTACCTTTTAAATGTTTACTGGTCTTTGGGTTACCTTCTTTTAAATTGTCTGTCCAAATATCTTTCTCATTTTTATTTCTGTAAAATTAGCTATTTTTTTTTTTTTTTTTTTTTTTTTTTTTTTTTTTTTTTTTTTTTTTTTTTTTTTTTTTTTTTTTTTTTTTTTTTTTTTTTTT
>VMDO01003145.1:0-26399 GCA_007922755.1 Pedetes capensis
TATTGCATTAAATCTATAGATTGCTTTTGGTAGGATAGCCATTTTTACAATATTAATTCTCCCTATCCAGGAGCAGGGGAGGTCTTTCCATTTTTTAGTGTCCTCTGCTATTTCTTTCTTTAATGTTTTGAAATTTTCCTTGTAGAGTGCTGAAGGATCTTTGGTTAGATTGATTCCAAGGTATTTAATCTTCTGGTGGCTTATCATGAATGGTATCTTTCCTGAAATTTCCTTCTCTTCTTGTTTGGAATTGGTATAAAGAAAGGCTATTGATTTTTGTATGTTAATTTTGTAGCCTGCAACTTTGCTGAAGGCATTAATTAGATCCAGAAGTTTTTTGATTGAGGTTTTGGGGTCTTTCAAGTATAAAATCATGGTGTTACATATCTTCAACCACAAGCGTAGTTTTGGTAGACATCATTCAAGAGTAGGTCTTGCCTTTGGGTTATGTATTAAAGTACTGATATTTAATTTAGAGTAAACTGATATTTAATTTTGAACACACTTTACTGAGCAATATGTTTTAGATCCATACCTTCTAATATAATGGACATTAGCCACATACTAGCTAGTGAGCACATGAAACTTTGCTGGTCCCAACAGTGGAGTCTGAAGACTTAGTATGAAAGAGAATTTAAGATACCACGTAAAGCCAGGTGTGGTGGCTCACACCTGTAATCCCAGAGGCTCAGGAGGCAGAGGCAGGAGGATCGCAAGTTCGAGACCAGAGGCAGTCTGTGTAACTTAGTGAGACCCTGTCACAAAAAAGTAAAAAAATGGGCTGGGGTGCAGCTACGTGGCCCAGCACTTGTAGAGCATGCAAGTATGAGGCCCTGGGTTCAACCCCCAGTACGACACACACACACACAAAAGAATATTTAAAGTGACAAATGTGATGTATTTCTATTGGAAAATTCTTCTATAGATAATAGCATACTGGGCTTGAATTGGGCACAATTTAAGTGTCCCAGAAAGCCAGGCTCAGTGGCGCACACCTGTAATCTCAGGGACTCAAGAGGCGGAGGCAGGAGGCCAACAAGTACAAAGTTAGGGGAAGCCTCTGTAACTTAGACCCTGTCTCAAGATAAAAAAGTTAAAAGGGGGCTGAGGGTGCAGCTCAGTGGGAGAGTGCTTGTAAAATATGCCCAAGGTCCTGGGTTCAGCCCCCTAGTACCATAAAAATAAATAAATAAATAAATAAAGTCTTCTAGCAATGTGAAGTGACTACACTTTAAATTCAAGATCATTTAAAATACTGTATGAATGAGATAAAACTTTGATCTATTTAGCCAGATTATTTTCTGACAATATGTCCTCAATGACGTTATTCTTAAAAGTCAGGTTGATATGTCACCCATCATTCTGTACAATATACTTTTAAGTCCAAAGTTGAGGATGATCCTTACCTATGAATTTTGCCATGATCACCCGATTTTATATAGTCCCTTTGTATGAGTCAATTTACCTTGAGTTATGGTGATATAAAGAGAAAGACAGATACTTCCCATGCATTATATTTTTAAGTTTTTTCAAAAAAAAATCAAATCAGATATTATATACTACTCTTCTGTTGTTTGAGTCTTCTGTTACTGATGATGTCACTGGACTCTTTTGATGATGAAAGCATTATAAAGTCACTGTCATAATGATACATGTGGTAACAAGTTGTTCTTATTGCTACCAAATAGAACTTTTAAAAATATTGAAGCATTTAAAAATATTCTTTGAAAAATTAAAGTATTTATAATATTCTTTTAGTTCCCTCTGTTGTCCTTCCTTATCTTTCTTTATAATTGATCTTTACTTACAGAAATATATTTTGAATGGTATGTATTTATGGGCATGTGTGTGTATGATAGAGAAAAAGTATAGCATTTTTTTTCCATCTTCTTTAGACATTGTCTATCCTAGGCAGAGGTAATTCCTTTGTATTCCTTCTTAGAAGGTTTTTAACATACTTATTTTTATTATTATAGAAATAACATGTTTTCATGTTATAAAGTGCATTAAAGCACAAAGAAAAATGATAATCAAATGTAATCACACTATCCTGAGATAATCACACTTAATTTGAAATGACAATATGCACTTTTATTTTTCCCTTCCCTTTTAAAACTAATTTTTTTTCTCATTGAAAAAGATATGTGCATGTATGTGCACATCATTAAAAATTCTAACAGAAAGGAAGGTGATCTGATGCACATTGAGTCTTTTTCTATCATAGCACCTCACTTCTCATTACCCTATTCCCCAATATCAGCCGCTGTTAACCATTTCTAGGGTTTTCTTCTATGATTTTTCTGTTCCCATATAAGCATACCCCCACGTGTCTGTCAGTTTATTGTGCTGTGAGGGATTGTGTGTTGCTCTGAGGCTAAAGATTATGCTACAGTTATTACAGATACAAGCAGAGTAACCAATGGTGGATTCAGAAGAGGGTGGAGAACCAAGGACATCATTAGTTATGTCAGATGGATATTAGCCAAAAGCAGAGAATACCAGAGATGTCTGTCTATGTTTTATCAACTATGCAAAGGCATTTGACTGTGTGGATCATAAAAAAATTATAGATAACACTGCAAAGAGCAGGAACACCAGAGCACCTAATTGTACCCATAAGGACTCTACATGGGCCAGGAGGCAGTCATTCAAATAGAACAAGGAAACACTGCTTTGTTTAAAGTTGAGAAAGGTGTGTGTCAGGGCTGTATCCTTTCACCAGACCTCTTCAGTTTCTATGCTGAGCAAATAATCTGAGAAGCTGGACTTTATGAAGAAGAATGCAGCATCAGGATTGGAGGAAGACTAATTGACAACCTGCATTATGCAGATGACACAACTCTGTTTGCTGAAAGTGAGGAGGATTTGGAACATTTACTGATGGAGATCAAAGAACACTGCCTTCACTATAGGTTATGCCTCAACGTCAACAAAACAAAATTTCTTACAAGTGGGTCAGTATGCAACTTCACGATAAATGGAGAAAAGATTGAGGTTGTCCAAGATTTTGCTTTACTTGGTTCTACAATCAATACCTGTGGAAGCAGCAGTCAAGAAATCAAAAGACGCATTGCATTGGGAAAAGCTGTGACAAAAGATCTCTTCTAGTGTTGTAAAGTAAAGATGTCACATTAAAGACAAAGGTGCACCTGACTCATACTATGGTATTTTCAGTTGCATGATATGGTTGTGAAAGCTGGACATTGAACAAAGGAGACAGGAGAAGAATTAATGCTTTTGAATTATGGTGCTGGAAACAAATATTGAATATACCATGGACTACCAAAATAACCAACAGAT
This sequence comes from Pedetes capensis, assembly GCA_007922755.1. Taxonomy (NCBI): domain Eukaryota; kingdom Metazoa; phylum Chordata; class Mammalia; order Rodentia; family Pedetidae; genus Pedetes; species Pedetes capensis. The sequence continues at coordinate 3,301 of VMDO01003145.1, forward strand.
CTGTCCTAGAAGTGCAACCAGAGTGCTCCTTGGAAGCAAGGATGGCTAGACTGTGTCTTACGTATTTTGGACATGTAGTCAGGATGGACCAATCCCTGGAGGAGATCCTGTTTGGCAGAGTGGCAGGTCAACGAAACAAAGGAAAACCCAACAATGATGGATTGACACAGTGTCTGCAACAATGTGCTTAAGCATAAAAAAGGTCATGTACCTGGCACAGAATCAGGGGGTGTTTCTTTCTGTTACACACAGGGTTGCTGTGAGTTGGACTGACTGGACAGCACCTAACAACAATGTATAGGCATATATATTTTTAAGTATACGATTCCCTTTTTTACATAAATAGCAGCATACTAAACATTCTCTTAGTTCTTTGAGTTTTCTCACTCATCAGTATGTTTTGAAGATCATTCTGTTATAATTCCTACAAATGTGGCTCATTATCTTTCTGCCAGTGAACTGTATTTTCTTACATGAATATGTCATTATTTATTTAGCCAGTTTTTTATTGGTAGACATTTTGGTTGCTAATGAAAGTATAGGAGAAAAACACTTAAAATCATGAAAAAGAAGCTGTACATTGGGAGAAATACAGTAAAAAGATGGACAAAAGATTTGAACAGGCACTTCAACCACACAAGAAAGAAAAGAAAAGAAAAAAGAAAAGGAAAGAAAACAACACACTCCCATTCACAGAGAAGGCAAATGAGTACAGTTGTGCCTTGGTATATATGTGGGATTGGTTCTAGGATCTGTAGCTGCTCAAATCACTTATATAAAGTAGTGTAGTATTTGCATAACCTCTGCACATCTTCCAATATGCTTTCAGTCATCTCCAGATTACTTATAATACCTAATACAATGTAAATGCCACGTGGATAGTTGTACTATATTATTCCAGTGACAAGCAAAATAGTACAGAATGACTGTACATGTTTAGTACAATTTTTAAAAATATTTTTGATCTACAGTTGGTTGAATCTGAGGATGAGGAGAGCCAACAATATATGAAAAAAATTTTCAACATAATAAGTCTTCAGACAAATGCAAATTAAAACCAAAATAATACACTACTACACTAGGGCTGGGATTTAGCTCAGTTGATAGAGCGCTGGTCTGCAGTCTCTGAGATCCCAAGTTTGATAACCAGCACCACAAATATGGGAGATGGACATGGCAATCCACTTCCAAGGCAATTCCAAAACAATCAGCCATTGAAAACCCTATGAGGGTCACTGTGAGTTGGACCCCACTTGATGGCACCTAACAACAGCAACACTTCTATGGGCCTGCAGCTGTACCCCTGTGGCTTCTGATCCTATCAGATCTTGGAAGCTAAGCAGGTTTGGGCCTGGTTAGTACTTGGATGGGAGACTGCCTGGGAACACCAGGTGCTGTCAGCTTGAGAGAAGGACCCAGCAACTCACGCCCAAAAAACAATCTGCCATCGAAAACCCTATGAATAGCAGAGAAGCAGTAACAATACTGTTTTGCCTGTTGTATGTAGGGTCGCTAGGATTCGGATACCAACTTGAGGACACCTAACAACACCACCACCACTCCTATGAGAATGGCTAAAATTAAGAAGACTGATGATACCAAGTATTGGTGAGGATACAGAGAACTGGATCTCTCACATACTGTTGGTGACAAAAGTACTTTGGTAACGTTTGCAGTTTTTTACAAGTTAAGCACACACATACCATGTAGTCTGGCAATTCCACTCCTAAGTATTTTCCCAAGAGAAATGGAAGCACATGTGTTCATAAGAAGACCCATAATTTATTATTCATAGTAGCTTTATTGGTAATAGCTCCAAAGTGGAAACGGATCAAATGTTCATTAACAGGTGAATGATTAAGCAAACTGTGGCATATCCATACAGTAGAATAATACTGAGTAATAAAAAAGATCAAAGTACTGATAAAATAGATTAGATGGACCAACCCCACCTGAGGGTTTTCAGCTAGGGGATAAATATTGTTATATTTCGTTAAAGAAAGTTAATTTCAGATCATATGTCTGTTGCTAGCACTCCTTAACTTTTATTTCCTTTTAAATGACTGGAGCTGTCAGACATGAGCAATTTAGCTGCTTGATTGGTAGCTGTCAGATCCTTCCCCCATGCTTAGCCACAGTGACTGCCACCTGGGAATGGGAGTGGGCAACTGCCTGAGGTTGGCAGGGATGAAGGCCAGGTAGGAACCACTACTGTTATCTTTGAGGTTCCCAAGTAAGACAGGATTTAAGTGATATTGCTGCTGCTCCTGACAGTCCTTTGGGGTAGCAGTAGCCACAGCTTCCACCCCTCTATTTGGTACAGAGAACTGGGAGCTGTCAATCAAATGGCTGCTTCAGTGATTCCTTGACCAGTTCTTGTGACAGCTACAGCTGCTTCAAATGCCTCATGGCTGCCCAGTGAGCCCCTGTTCCTGCTGCAGATGCCCGGAGATTTCATACAGCCATGCAAACGCAGAGATCATGGCAGCTGTCATGGTTGCCACTCAACCACAGCTTTCTCCTACTTTGGGAAACTGCTTCAGTCATGGGCACTTCAGATGCCTTGCCATGGCTCCCAGAGACTTTGCTCAGGTCATGACAACTTCAGATGACCATCAAATGACCCTGCCTTCAGCCATCTAGAGACCTCTGCCTGTCTTGCAGCTGCCCTCATTCCTGTGGAGACCCTGCCCGTGATAGTTGGGCCTAGCAGGCTCAGTCCACCTACCCAGACTAGCATGACTAACCAGAAAGTTTGTGGTTATCTGAAAGGAAGCTATGTGCATGCATGACTGCCTATATAAGAAGACCTCCTCTTGCTCTCCTCAGGTCAGTCCAGGAGACCTCCTTCCTGTGCAGTACCCCCCAAAACCCTCTTCCCAAATGGTTTTATTGCCTACTTGTGGTCTTTATCATGGGTAGAATGAGTTGAGCTGGTACCACGAAGGGCAGACAACTTCTGGAGGTATCAGGCCAGGTATATGCAACAGCAGATCCAAGGCAGCCTAAAGAGTTCCAAAGAACAGCTAGGAACAGAAACTGTGAAGGCAATGGGTTGTAAAGAGCCAAGACAGCAGAAGATGAGGAGCTCCAGAGGGCTGAGATTGCAGATCTGCAAGCCCTGGGTGCTGGAATGGTTCCAAAGCTGCTAAGAGTTACTAGCTCCAGCTGCCAAGGAGCCTCCCAGAGCGACTAAGAACTGAGAGCCACTGGCACTCAAAACTGAGAGCTCTAACACTAAGAGCTAAGGGGCCCCAACCAAAGCTCAGAACTATAACACTATCTGCTGGGTCCTGGCTCTTCAGTCCCAGAGTTTAACACTAAGAGCAGAAGGTCTCAATACCCTGAGCTCAGAGTTGCTGTCACTAAGGAAACTGTACCTTGCCTATTTGTAATTTCCATCTCAAGGGAGCAAAAGAACCCTTGGCCAGTCAGTAATTTTGATATACCCTCTAACATAGGTGGACCTCAAAATAATTGTGCTGTGAAATAAGCCATGAAAAAAAAAAAACCCAACCCCTTATTGTATATAATTCTTAAAAACAGAAAACATTTCCACTACAATGTTGTTGTTAAGTGCCAATGGCTACACAGTGTACATTTTTATGTTTTGCCTGCCCAGAATCTGAACACCTTTCATTTTGGGGGAACTCTAAATTCAAGAAGCAGCAATATCCATCTGTCCAGTATGGAGGCAGAAATTTTCTCTTCATCTTCCCAACCCTTGCAGAAAAAACATGGATACATGCACTAAATTAGCTGGTATGCTAATCACATCCTCCTACCTTGGACTTTAAATCATAAGAGGATTCAGCTTGGAGTTATTTGTAGCCGATTCAAGGATTAACATTGTGGCAGACATTTCCAAGGGTGTTGAGGTCAGTAATGAGAAATTGAGTATTAGGGGTTGTGTTAGTCTTGTCATGAATCACTGTGACAGAGAACCTGACAGAAACAAACTTACAGGAGAAATGATTTATTGGAGCTCATGGTTAGAGGGTTTTAGACCATAGAGTCAGGGCAGGCATGGCAGTAAGGTGGGTATTTAGGCACATGTCTGGCCGGTGGCACAGAACCTCACATCCTGGTGATCAATAGCAGAGGAAGCTGCGGGAACCAGGGGTTTCCCCCAGTGTCCTGCTTCCTCAAAGCTAATCCTACCTCTCATAGTTCCATAGGCTCCACAAACAGCACCATCACCAGGAAACCAATTTTCATATGTTCAAACATATGCCTTTTGCTGGACATTTTAGATTCAAACCGTAACAGGGGTGTTGGGGTCAGACTTGGTGTCTAAACAAATTATTCATGTGGCAGGATCTTGTCTGTGCATTTCCTCCCCTAAGTTTTTTTCTTTTCTTCATTTTTCCTTTTTTTTTTATTTTTTTTTGTTGTTGTTGTTGTTGTTTTGTTTTCTTTTTGGGCAGCTATTTGCTATGTACTCTGGGCCATTTTCTACCCTTCTGTAGTACATATTACTATTACTCACCACTGTCTAGTTCTCTTTTTCTTCCTAACAAATGGTAGACTTCATTTCCTAGACCTCTTGCACTTAGACAGGGGCATATGACATGTTTAGATTGAGACACTGATTGATTCTCTAGTGTCTCTTTTCCCCTGACATGTTGACCAGCAGCCTTCTAAATGGTGGATCCTCCATTGTTCTTGGTTCCCTAGTGATAATAGGGAGCAAGTTGCCTGCCCCTAATCACCACTGGCTATGTAGGATGACTAAGAAACTTTTCTTGTATACACTAGGACATTAATATTCAATTATATTCTTCTTGCCAATATGTCAGTCCATAGTTTCTTTCTCTATTTAAATAAATCAGAAATAGTGTCAGTACCCTGACAAATTTATCTATTGGTACCAGAGAGGGAGTGGTAAGCAATATAGGGATAGGGTAAATCTAGAATTGGTTATTAGGCTTTGTTTGTGCCTAAAGTTAATTTACAAATCATATTAATTTTCAAGAATAGGTATCTAGCAGCATGTGGAATATAGTAGTAAACAGTTAATTAAATTATACCTGGGCTTACAACAATGAGGTGCATACGGAAGCCAAAAACTTTGGGGATATTTATGGTTCCTGCCGGGGCTGGGGTTTAGCTCAGTTGGTAGGGCGCTGCGCTGCAGTCTCTGAGGTCCTGAGTTCAATTCCCAGCACCGCAAAAATGGGAGAAGGGCCTGGCAATCCACTCCAACGCAATCCCGAAACAATGAGCCATTGAAAACCCTATGAGGGGCGCTATGAGTCGGATACCGACTCGACGGCACCTAACAACAACGACATGGTTCCTGCCATTATCAAATACAATAATGATAACAACAATGTTAATAATAGCCTACCACTCATATAACATTTTGTGTGTTCCAGGCACTGTCCTTATATATAATTTAATGAACTGAAGGACACAAAGAAAGCAAGAATAAACAGGCAGTTTACATAGCTATATAAAATGGCAGTAGAGAGCTTAAAGAAAAAGCACAAAGCCAAAGTCAAAGTCTCCTTTGTGATTCTAGCTTCCATCAGACAACTTTGGCCTTTGTGGTTGGAGTAGGTTCTGCTATTGGCCTGTCTGTGTCCCACTAGCCCTATGAATGATCACAGCTTTTGTTTCTTTGCTGTTCCTTTTGCCTTCTTAACAATTCCATCATCTTTGTAGCAAATTCCAACATTAAAATTCTTCATTTGAAATATCTAGGTTTCCTGATTGGACTGTGACTGATATAGTTTCCTAGTATTAGGAGTTGACTGGTGTCAACTATTGCTGCATAACAGACCACTCCAATCCTTAATGGGTTGAAACAACAATGCTTTATTTTTGCTCATGAGTCTGAGTCATGTTATAGCTTCTGTTGATCTGCACCAGGTTCATTTAATATCAACATAAAGCACTACAGTATCTACAATCATCTGGTAGGTTGCTTGGGGGCTTTCTTGTCCATATTCACATATCTAGGTATTGGATAGCTGTCTTCTGAGGGCACTGCAGAAGGCTATAGATACAAAGAGATTAATAGTGGTCACTTGTACAACTGTTTACCAAAGGCCCTAAGAAATGGACCCTCATGATGAGATTCCATGATTGGGTTGCTCACCTTTTTGATTAGGTTCTATAAGCCCTCCTTTTGAGTAGAATAGAGTTGCTAGAAACTTTTGGCCTGTAGTGGCATCACAATTATTTATATTATCTTATCAATTCTGCTTCCTGAAAGTGAAGAGGATTTGAAACATTAACTGATGAAGATCAAAGAACATACCCTTCAGTATGGATTGTGCCTCAACATCAGTGAAACAAAAATTCTTACAAATGGGTCAGTACACAGCTTCATGATAAACAAAGAAGAGATTGAGATTGTCCGAGATTTTGCTCTGCTTGGTTCCACAATCAATACCCATGGAAGCAAGTCAAGAGATCAAAAGATACATTGCCCTGGGAAAAGCTGTTGCAAAAGACCTCTTTAAAGTGTTGAAAAGTAAAGATGTCACATTGAAGACAAAGGTGTACCTGACTCATGCCATGGTATTTTCGGTCACATCATGTGGTTGTGAGAGCTGGACATTGAATAAGGGAGAAGTATTGATGCTTTTGAATAATGGTGCTGGAGATGAATATTGAATATACCATGGACTGCCAAAAGAACCAACAGGTCTGTCCTAGAAGAAGTGTAACCAGAGTGTTTCTTAGAAGCTACGATGGCTAGACTGCGTCTGATGTATTTTGAACATGTGGTCAGGAGAGACCAATCCCTGCAGGAGGAAATAATGTTTGGGAAAGTGAAAAATAGGAAGACCCTCAACTAGATGGACTTACACATGGCCACAATGGGCTTAACCATAAAAAAAGATTGTGTGTCTGGCACAGAATTGGGGAGTGTCTCATTCTGTTGCACATAGGGTCACACTATGAGTTGGACCTGACTCAAGGGCATCTAACAACAACATCACCTATGATTGCTTGAGGGGAAGTGCCAATTAAACAGAAGTCTTTAGGACAGTAATTTCCTGCTGTACTCACAATTATGGTTATAATGAGTACATGATCTGTGGCATAGGATTGGTGCTTCTGGTCTAGAAAGTTTGTAGGAATAAAATAACAAGTCTAAAATTTCACTTCTCTGCTCAAGTCATGGACACAGAACCAGATGACTTTTTGGGATGTGTGTGTGTGTTCATAAGACATACAGAGCTGAGAATAAGGGCCAAAATATAATTGTGATGTACATGACTAGAATGTAATGTAACAGTATAGTGGTGTTGTTAGGTGCCATGGGGTCAGTATCCAACTTATAGTGACCCTATGTACAGCAGGTGAAACACTATTGTCAGTACTTGTCTGCTATTCATAGGGTTTTCAATGGTGGATTGATTTTTGGGAGTGGATTGCTCGGTCTTTCTCCCAAGCCTACAGTATCTGGTGCTCCTAGAAGGTCTCCCATCCAAATACTAACCAGGCCTGACCCTGCTTAGCTTTCGAGATCTGATGGGATCAGATGCCACAGGGCTGTGGTTGCAGGCAACAATATAATAGGGGCCCTGAAAAGGGTAGACCCTGACAGCTTGACAGTTCCTCAGGAGAACCCATAGTGAGAACTTGAAGTGTTGACACGAGGAAGGGGGCCTTCTTCCCAGAAAGAGAAATCTTTCAGTTATGATAACTCACTTCACAGCTAAAGCTAACTATACATATTTCCTTGCTTTTGTTTCAGCTTTTCCATAAATTGTAACAGTGCTACAGGAAAAGCAGGGAGAAACTAAGAACATTTTTTTCTCCATTGTTTTGGCCAAATTGTAAATAAACCTTCCTTTGCCAATTTGTGTCTCCTGGTTTTCTTTGGAAAGTGGTGGGTTATAGACCTGAGAGTCCACTTACAGTAAGTTGAATATACAATTTCCAAAAGTTTCTTGTGTTGAAAGTAGAGTATTGGGAAAGACTGGACATGTATATGTGGGAGGAGGACATTTGGAGGGGGTTCAGATAAATCTGAACTCCTAAATCTCCCTAAGCTTCTCTTATTAGTGGAAACTTCTTTCTGAGGAGATAGGACTTTTCCTGCTTAATGGTGCTCTGATGTTCCGACCCATGTTGACTGATAAAGTAATGCCTAGTCTTGTTTCCTGTAGACCTAATATCTAGAGTCAGATACAGTGCTCAGTGAGAGACTTCAAGGTCTGTTATTCTAAACCACAGATTTTACATTAGAATAATTTCAAGCTCTTGCTAATAAACACATGTGAGAATGGATTATAGGGATATTAGACCATAGGAATGAATATAAAAGTTATTGAAACTTGTATACTTACTGAGATTCTGAATTTAATATGTTATCTTCGTCGGCTGTTAGAGGGCCTGAGTTTTCTTGGTTGTTAAACTAATAATTGGATGCAGCAGCAGCCTATAATTAAAGAAGTTTAGATATTTTCATAACTTCCCTGGTATATGTAGAAGAAATCCAAAGGTTTAGGGAGGCAGAAATGTTGGAGTGAATTTATTATCTTCAATCCATTCCCTTTCCTTCTATGTCCCCTGGCAGAGAATGAGTCTTAGAGGACATTTTCCTTCACTAAATCTTTGAGAAATGAATCAATGTGGGGTGATACTGAAATGGACTCTCTGATTTTAATAAGAATGATGGGTTCTACATTACTGGAAAAATTCTATACCTCATGAGCATAGATATGACTTGAGTTGTCCCAGTAAGAAGTTATACTCTCTTGCCATGTTCCTACACTGAAGTCAACCTACAGACTGTAGGTCCTTTGATTGACTGAAGGGGAGTCTATGTCATATTGAGGGAGGACCTGTGGTCATTTACTATGATGACTATGTCCCTGGAGGAAAATACAGAATGGATTCTAGTTCTGAGTAGGTAACAATTTGAAGCAGCTGGAAATGCCATTGTGATCTACTAAACATAGTGGAAACTTAGAGCAGAAAATAAGTTTAAAATTTCCCTGAAGTTATCTCATGGTAGTCTCAGGATATAAAAGTACTGCTCTATGGTTTGGTTATTTGTTTGTTTGTTTTGCTGTATTTCCTGAATTCATGGTTGAAATAGTTATTCCTAGTAATTGGTATTTACATCAGCCCTGAATCAAGGAGTAAGGAATAATGTGCTGAGAAGGATCAAATGAAAGCCAATGGAAAAGGCTCCCCTACTAAAATAGTAAATCAAAAGTAACAGCACCTCCCTGGGGAAACTACAAATATTAGTGCTACTGTTTAAGACTTGAGCATTGCAGGCCATTGATTCCTATCACATCCTGGTTTAACTTGCTCACTTGGCCAGTGTAGAAGCCAGATGGATTTAGAGAATGCCTATGAATCTGCCAAGTGTGGTGGTGCACACCTATAATCCCAATGCTCAGGCGCCTGAGGTAGGAGGATTGATGTGAGAATGCCTGTGAATCACTGTAAACTCATAATTAAGTGGTAACTCCTATAACAGCTACTTTTCCAGATGTATCTTCACTGGAGCAAATCCACACAGTCCTTGGCTTTTGCTATCTAGATGACAAATATGATTTTCCCTGTGTCAGTTAGTGAGGATTATCAAAAGCAATTTGCTTCCACCTGGCAGAAGCATTTTCTGCATTTGAGTGAGCCACTCTGACCTGTTGGTTGAATCACTAATAAGCCTGCTGCATTAATTAGCTGTTGTGTTGCTGTGACAGAATACCTGACAGAACACTTAAAGGAGGCAAGGTGGTTTTAGCTCATGGTTTCAGAGGGTCTCAGTCTGTGGTGTTGGAGATGGGGTGGTGGAGCAAGGGCAGGGACATGTGGCAGAGGGGAGCTCTTCACATCTTGGCGGACCAGGAGCAGAGACAGAGTCCAGGAGTGAGGGCCCAGGTAAAACTTTCAAAGTGACTTTCAAAGTTTCCCCCAGTGACCTATTTCTGCCAACTAGGTCCCACCTCCTAAAGGTCTACAGCCTCCCAAAATAGTATCACCAACTTGTGACCTAGCATTCAAACATGAGACTTAGAGGACATTTTATATTCAAACCATAGCACCTGCTGATTTGGAGTATGCCTAGAACAAGAGAAACCTCTATGAAAGGTCTAGTATGACAACAAGGTCTGTAACACTTAGCAGGTTCAAGTGGCAAATACATGTAGTGGATGGAGAGCATTTTGCATTGCCAAAGTAGAGAATGAATAGTTGTTACATGGGAAGTTTATGTGAGCTATGACTCCCTCTCAGTTGGCAGAGTGCTGCTCTGTGCTCTCTGAGGCCCTGGGTTCAGTTTCCAGTATGGCAGAAATGGGAGAAGGATGTGATAATCCACTCCCAAAGCAATCCCCAAACAATCAGCCACTGAAAACCCTATGAGGGTCACTATGAGTCAGACCCAACTTGACAGCACCTAACAACAACAACATGACCTCTTCTATTATGAGCTTAATGCTGTCTAATCCAACAAACTCTGGTTTCTAAGCTTGGATGTATGCACCTGAAATCCATTGAACTAGAAGTAGTTTATATGAGATTGGACTTGGGCAAATTGGAGAATCAGTGACCAGAAAGTCTGAGGTCCTTTATAGACTTCTGAAATAGATACAGAGTATTTATGTGTCCCATGAAAATGCTCACCAAAGAACAGTATCATAGAGGAGTCCCTCAACAATCAAGCAAATGAGCTAATCTATTCTATGAGGTTAACCAGCCTCCTTCTGTACCCACGGAAGTGCTCCCTCAGTGGGCATGTGTATGACGTGGTCTTGCTGACAGGAATGAAAGCTATGCCTGGCCTCAGTAAGATAATCTTCCTTTCATCAATGATGACCTAGCTATCTCCACAGATAAACACACAACTTGCTAACAGCAGAGGCCACCCTGAGTAACTCATATGGCACCTTTCTTCTGAGGGACCATCTTGCTACTGGGAAGTATACAAATTACCCTGGATCTGCTCTGTCACAGAAGGGAAAGAAGTTTGTCCCCAAATACATATACTCTGGGCAGATTTGTCTCTCTTTCTTACATCTCTGCCTACACCACCATTTGTGGACTTACAGACTGCTTTATCCATTGCCTCTGATTAGGAGATGCATTTTATGGTAAAAGGAAGTATGAGAATAGACTCGTGCCAATAGCATCTATTGTATTTACTGTATGGATTAGGTCTGAAATGTTCCCCAAAGAATCACATGTTGGAGGCTTGATTCTCAATGCTGCAGGATTCAGAGGTGGGGCTTTGGGGAAGTGATTGGATCACGAGGGCTCTGATGGAATTGCCTAGTGGAAAGTGATGGAAATTGTAGGAGGTGGGGTCAAGTTGGAGGAAGTAGGTCATGCCCTTGAAGGGTACATCTTGTCTGTAGTCCCAGGAGCTAGCACTCTCTTTCTCTCTCTTGCTCCTGCTTGCTATGGAGTCAACTGCTTTGCTCTTGATATACTCCTGACCATGATGTTATACCTCATCACAGGCCCTGAAGCAAGAGAGCCAAGGGACTATGGACTGAAACCTCTGAAACCATGAGCCAAAATAAACTTCTCCTCCTTTAAGTTGATTTTCTCAGGTATTTTGTCAGAACAATGAAAAGCTAACAAACTTTCCATACAGCTCATGACAGGAAGCAGCTCACTTTATGAAATGGCCTGCTGAAGACTCACAATGCCAGCTGTGAGGCCACACTCCTGGACAATGGGGTGCTATCCTAAAGGATGTAGGATACACCTTAACATAGTGGTCATTGTGTGGTACTGTCTTTTGCAAAGCCAGAATGCAGGAGGTAGAGTTGTGAGGCCCTCCTTTACAATCACATCAAATAACCCTCTGGAGTAATTTTTGATTCCATCTTTGCAAGCTGGGATGAAGATTTATTATGGTTTGAATCTAAAATATCCCCTAAAGGTCATGTATTTAAATGCTTGGTCTCCATGTAGTGGTCCTGTTTGTGGAGGCTGTGGAACTTTGGGAGGTACAGCCTAGCTTGCAGAAGTAGGTCACCCAAGCACAAGCTAACTAACATAAGGGAGGTTGGAGGTCTTATTAAATAAAGAAACAATGCTCCCACTAGAAAACATAGTCATGATCCTGTTGAATTGGAATTTGAGCCTTCCTCTGGCCATTTTGTATTCTCATTATCTGAATCAATGGCCAGAGAAAGGGGTTCTCTGTGCTGGATTGGGAGACTGATCATAACTATCAGGAGGAAGGTTGCTCACTACCATAACATAATGGAATGGGCATTATAATTAGAACTCAATGTGTTAAGTAGAGCCTATTAATACTACCTTATCCAACAGCACTTGGAAAACTATGGGAATCTAATAAAGATTCACCAAAGATTCAGATCCCTAGGGAAGAGGTTTATGCCATCTCATCATGTTAAGGAAAACCCTATCCAGGCAAGATTCTAGCAGAAGGTAAGCATGTAGGTTAATTTTTTTTTTCACTGTGACCAAATTACCCAACAGAAACAACTTAGGAAGGAAAGGTTTATTGTGGCGTGCAGTTTTGCGGGGTTTCAATCCATAGTGGTGGGGAAGGCATGGCTAAGGAGCTCAGTTCATGGCAGCAGGAGCATGTTGTGGAATCTGTTCACATCACGGTGGATGCAGAAACAGAGTGAGGTTGGAACTGAGGGCCAGGTATTACCTTCAAAGCCTTGTTCCCAGTGACCTTCTGCCAGCAAGGCCCTACCTTCTAAAGATTCCACAGCCTCCCAAAACAGTGCCACCAACTAGGGACCAAGCATTCAAACTAGAGCCTATGGGGCACAGTTTACATTCAAACTAAGGAATATGGAATGGATGGTGGAAGGAAGGAGGGACAAATACGAATTTGAACTTATGATAAGTAACAGAAATGAGGATTGCAGCAGACATGCACATTTTCCCTGTATCTGTATTATAAATATAAATATATAGTGTGTTAAGCCTGCAGCCATAGAACTGTGGCATCTGATCCTGTCAGATCTCGGAAGCTAAGCAGGGTCAGGCCTGGTTAGTACTTGGATGGGAGACTGCCTGGGAACACCAGGTGCTGTAGGCTTGGGAGAAGGAGCCAGCAACCCACTCCCCAAAAAACAATCAGGCACTGAAAACCCTATGAATAGCAGAGAAGCACTGACAATAGTGTTTCACCTATTGTACATAGAGTCACTATGAGTCGGACACTGAGTCAACAGCACCTAACAACAACATCACACACACACACACACACACACACACACACACACACACACACACACTATCAATGTATCTTTGCATGGTGGCCAATTACATATTTTTTCTTTTCCTCTCCTATTTTTCTTTTTATGAGGAGTGCTAGTTGCTTTCTATTAATTGAGGTCAGAGTTCACCAAACTGTGAGAAGCTACATATAGTTCTGAGACAGAGAACTTCCATCATCTGGGGATTGTGGACAGAGTGAGGGCACTATGTCAGATAGTATTTGGTATTACACCTTTTGGAGAAAAAAGCAATTGTTTATTTGTACAAATGATAATTGAATGTGCTAGGTGAAAACATGATGCCATTTTATGCCTTATATATGGATAGAAGGGTAGAATGGGTGCTTTGTGGCAAAATGGGTGGACTGCAGTAGCCATTTGTATATTTCCTCTCAAATGTGTCTTTCTACTTTTTCTGTACTCTGCTCAGTGTGACACAGCCCTGCATTACACAGACTGTAGGTTTGGGTATATAAATTCATGTAAAAAGAACATGGAATACTGGATGTGGTGGTGCACACAACACTTGAGAGGCGGAGGCAGGAGGATCACCGTGAGTTTGAGGCCATTCTGGGCTACCTAGTGCATCCCACGCCAGTCTCAGCTACAGAGAGACTCAATTGTGTATTTTAGAATAGAAGGTTTTCAAAGAGAGAGTAAAGAGCAGCTCTCAATTTTCACTCTATATATTTTAATTTTCATTAGTTTTTATAACAAATAGCTGTAGTTTTAAAGCATGTAGTTCTTTTTGAGAGAATCAAAGCTTCCTGAGTAACTGTCCATCTGATGACAGCTTGAATGTCTTCAAAATTTCGCCTGCAGGCCATATTAGTATAGTTGGAAGAATCTTCCTTTCCCCATCCCTTTAGACAATCCTTTATCTTAAACAATATGAGAAACTCATATCTACTTGGATCAGTCCAAATATTTCAAGTTTTGTTTTCTTATTCTAGAATCTATTCTGTTCAAATGTAATCTAACAAATAATATTTCTTCAGCATTTGCCCAAGAAGAAAAATTAGTACATTTCCATCTGGTTTCAATAAACTCATTCTACAACTACTATATTCCATCTTACATGACTCAAAATGAGTGTGAGGAAAAGTATGAGGTTACTGTGTTGGTGCACTTGCCATTTTGCAAGTGATCTTTCAGTGCTAACCTGTGTCAGGTGCTAATTTTCTAAGGAGTAAGGTAAAATGATGCTCTTAAATTCAGAATCATGAAGGAAGGGCTCTGCAATTATGCTGTCACTCTAAGGAATTTATAATCCTTAGCAGCCCAAATGAGTTTGGCAGTTTGAATATCCGAAGACCCTGTGAGATGGAGATCCCAGCAGTATTCTGGTGATAAGATTTTAGAGGGTTTATGGAGAAAGAAATACTTGTTTAAGTGGCTTTCATCATGCCATATTGCTTCAATGTTATTTTTCTTGTCATTCATGATTCCTTGGAAGCACTCTCTGGCAATATCAAGAACCCGAATGGGTGTGCCACCAAAGACAGCAGCATGGTAATAAAAATCTCCCTTACCCATAGGTATATAAGCAGCTGATAATTGACTTCTCTCATAAGGTAAACTTGTAGGATTTGATTTATACCAGTACGAGTGTAACTGAGCCACTGACTCTCCCAGAGTCTCCAAACCATATTCTTTTGTGAAGATTTGATCTACATCCATGCAGAAGAGGTAGTTGACCTCATACTGGATGTGATCCACAATGTGTTCACTGATGACCTTCATGCGCATCATGCTGATATCTTGCCACCTCTTCTCTGCTTTAATTTTAAAAACTTTGAACGTTCGGAGGCGATGCAGAAATATCGGGGGTATACTGGAGAAGTTGTCTACCATGATGTAGATGATGACTTTCTGACCAACCATAAAGTACTTATCCGCAGATACCAGAAAGTTTCGCAAATAGGACTGAAAATATCTGTGAAGTAAATGAGAATTATTAGATTTGTCAAGTTATATTTTAGTGGGATGCATACCATCCAAATTTCGTGGATAGAGCTTATCCAAAAATGCTACGAAGCAACCAAATATTAGGTGTGCTTTTGTATAGCATAGAAGAAAGTGAAATTATCTACATTTCCTGTCCCTGATGGGTTCCACAGATCATAGAATAGAAGGGGAGTTCCTTGTGAAAGGGAAATTTAGTGAGATCAGGAAACGGAGAAAAGCCCAGGCCAAAACAAGAGCCATAGTTTTCAGGGTTATCAGTGCAATGGAAGTTGCTTTAGGAGTTACAGCAGGGGAGGTGTTGTGTCTCTGCAGGAGGAGTGATTGCTGGCCATAGCTTGCTTTTTGAGTGGTCAGTGATGCATACAAGGTCAGGGGTGGTATAGTCAGTACTCCACCGTCTGTATTGTTTTTTCTTATGTTGCATTGTGGCCCTTATGATCGTGCTAGAATTGGCTGGAAAATGAAACCTTATTTACAGTCTCACAAGTCTATCAAAGATTCCAGAGTAATAAAAGGCCTCATGTAAATTTAAAAAGGAAAGGGCATCATGTGGCTCAGCTTCTATAACATTTATATAATTATTAGAAATAAATTCTGGATAGTGACCTAAATTTTAAGTTATGTAAGCCAGGCACTGTGGTGCACACCTGTATAATACTGGATGAAGCAGGAGGGATGTGAATTTGAGACTAGCCTGGGCTACATAGCGAGACCTTGTCTCAAAAAATTAAAGTCTAGGAATGTAACTCCATAGTAGAGTACTTGCCTAGTACAAAAACAAAAACAAAATTAATTAAGACATTCTGCTGTGCTGGATGCTAGCACTCAAATCCAAAAAAGTCCAGCTTGTCTATACTTTTATGGCTTGTGCTTTTGTTTCATATTTGAGAAATCTTTGCCTCCTTAAAGTAATGAAAATATTCTCCTATATTTTCTTCTAGTAGCTTTATCATCTTTCACATTTGTCTATTATGATTTGAATTAATTTTTGTGTATGAAGTGATAGAGAAATTTAATTTTTTTCAATTAAAATACTCTACTTTGGAATGATACTAAATTTACAGAAAAGTTGCAAATATATGGTAGCTCCCATATACATTTTATCCAGCTTCCCTTATCATTAATATTGTATATAACCATTGTACATTTCTCAGAATGACAAAATTATTGGTGCTAATACCCAAACTACAGATTTTTATTTTGATTTCTCTAGTTTTATCCCTGGGCTGGGATTTAGCTCAGTTGGTAGAGCACTGTGCTGCAGTCTCTGAGGTCCTGAGTTCAAGTCCTAGCACCGCAAAAATGGGAGAAGGACGTGGCAATCCACTCCCAAGGCAATCCCAAAACAGTCAGCCACTGAAAACCCTGTGAGGGTTGCTATGAGTTGGATACCGACTCAACAGCACCTAACAACAACAACAAGTTTTATCCCTAATAGCCTTTTGAGTTTTCATGATTCAATCCAGGACACACATTGCATTCAGTCATGACATCTCCTTAGTCTTCTTCAATCTGTGTCAGTTTCTGTCCTTGTTATTCATGATTCTGGCAGTTTTAAAGATTCCTCATCAAGTATTTAACACAATGTAACTCAATTTGGAGCTATTGAAAACCCTATGAATAGCAGAGAAGCCCTGTCAAATATAATGCCAGAAAATGAGCTTCCCCCTGCCCCAGGCTGGAAGGCATTTAAGAAACGACTGAGGAAGAGTTGCCTCCTCAAAGTAGAGTCAACCTTAATAGCAGGACTGGAGTAAATCCCCTGGGACCTCCTTTTGCTGATGTGGCATGACTCAAAATGAGAAGAAACATAGTGTCTGCAAAAATGGGCTCAAACATAAAAAGATCGTGTGCGTAGCAGTGTTGGGTAGTGTTTTGTTCTGTTGTATATAGGGTCACTATGAGTCGGATCCAACACAACAGCACCTAACAACAGCAACAGTCTTAATTTGTTTTTTTCCAAAGTTTTTCAATTTTTCTGATCTTTTCCAGAGGATCAATTTTTGTTTTTAAATGTTCCATTTCATTCATCTCCATGCTAATATTTATTGGCTTAATTTTTCTGCTTGTGATAGGTTTAGTTTGCTCTTCTTTATCTAGTTCTTTAAAGTAGAAGGGTAAATTATTAATATGGGTCTTATGTTTAATTTAATTTAGTGAATTTATTTGTGGTGCTGTAGTTCATGCTCAGGTACTTGTGCTGGGT
Source organism: Pedetes capensis (assembly GCA_007922755.1). Classification (NCBI taxonomy): domain Eukaryota; kingdom Metazoa; phylum Chordata; class Mammalia; order Rodentia; family Pedetidae; genus Pedetes; species Pedetes capensis. The sequence continues at coordinate 20,665 of VMDO01003145.1, forward strand.
AGGCAAGCCCTCTACCACTGAGTTATATCCCTAGCCCTTTGCAAATTTTATTTTGAGATAGGGTCTTGCTAAGTTGCTAAGGCTAGCCACAAACTTATGATCCTCCTGCCTCAGCCTTCTGAATAGCTGAGATTACAGGTGTGTGCCATAGCTTCCTGCCCTTTATCCTTTTTTAACATAGGAATTTATAGTCCTGCTTTTGGTGCATCCCATAAATTTTTATAGGTTGTGTTTTTGTTCATTCCTCTCAAGGTATTTTCAATATTTCTTTGTGATTTCTTCTTTGACCTGTTAGATGTTTAAGAGAATGTTGAATTTCTTCGTATTTATGATTTTTTCCAGGTTTTGTCCTGAAACTGATTTTTTAAAAAATTTCATTCCAGTGTGGTTATAGAAGAAACTTGATTTAATTTTAGTTGTTATGATTATTACAACTTTTGTGATCTAAATATGGTCAGTCTTAGAGACTATTTCATGTATACTGGAGAAGAATGTATATTTGTCGACTAGACTGTTCTATATGTTTCTTTTTTAATAGCACTAAATGCATACATTAGGGCTGAGGTTTAGCCCAGTTGGTAGAGCACCACTCTGTGGTCTCTGAGGCCCTGGGTTCAACCCCTAGCACCACAAAAATAGGAGAAGGACATGGTAGCCCACCCCCAAAACAATCCCGAATCCCATAGCAATCAACCATCAAAAACCCAGTGAGGGTTGCTATGAAGCAAACATGACTCAATGGCACCTAACACACACACACACACACACACACACACACACACACACGCATACATTATAAAAGAGGCTGGGTGAAGGAATGGCATTGCTAAATCATGATATTGTTGAAAAATCCACAATCTCAGTCAAAGATAGGAGCTGACTAGACTTGTCTCTGCTGAGCAACACCACCAACGTGGAATGGGACACCTAGCTGGATACCACCATAGCATATTTATGCCTCCGGATCACACCACTCTAAACAAAGGACCAACAGGTGGTTGAGATTTTTGTTGTTGTTTTGTTTTGTTTTGTTCTCAGGACTGTTGATCCTATTTTGAACATTCAGTGCATATTATGAGGTTTGTAGATATATGTATCCAATTTAGCATCTTTCTTATATTTGGCCCACATTTTACATCTGGAAAATAATCTTCAAAGATACAGGTTTAATTTGGAATGTTTCCTCATTTCATTGAACTTAAAACCTTTTTCTTTTTATCCATATTTATTGTTTTCATGGGGTTTCAGAAGACAGGAGATCAGTGCAATGGCCATTCTCATTCATCTTTAAATGCAAATATTTCATTGTAGTTGATTTTCTTTTTTAGGAGTCTATTTTGGTGACTTTAGATTTTCTATTTGATTAGGAATTCATCATAAATTGGGTTTTGTTTTAAAATTACTGGGTGATTTTAGGTACTCGGTTTTTTTACATTATGATTGGTGGTCAGAAGAGGTAGTGTGTAAAAATTCTATTGCAGATCATTGCAGTTACCTTGTTTTGTTGTATATTGGACTACTATTCCTGTGAGGGATCAATGAGCATAGTTAATAGGATTATTTGAAGACAGTTTGTGACTGGGGGAATGGATTCTTCGGTTAATCCACAGTGGAGACAATGAAAATGGTTGTAACAGAGGCCCAAACTTATATTTAAATGATTGGCAATAGACCCAGGAAATTAAGTTAATCTTGGGAGAAGATTATAAAATAAAATGACAGAAGGAAGCTGAGGAGTTGGGATTTTGATTTTTATTTCTATTTTTTGCATGGACTAAGTAGGTGACAATATGTAAAATTATGGAAAGAATTGGCCTACAGAGAGAGAAAAAAGAATTGTCCTAGAGACAATAGTTACTAAGTAAAATATATATAGTGCTTCAGTAGATTATTTCCTATTTTCTACATCAAAAAGCCTTAATGTAAAGGAGGTTTGATATCATTACATACCTTCCCACAGCAAACACAGTCAGCCCTACAGTAATTTTATGATTTGCATAATAATCTTCCAAGACCGACTTATTGTAAGTGCCATGCCACACAACTGGGGCTGACCATTCAGTAGTAGTACTCAAGTTTCTCAATGCCAAGGTCATTCCATGTCTGTAAGAAAGACAGAATTTATAAATAAAATACAGTATGAGAGTATAAATAAAATACAGCAGGAGATATTGCTAATGCCCAGAGCCTTGTATCTGAATGTAGTATCTTCTTACATCTAACCTAAAGCTGTGATGGTTATGATAAACTGGAGAAGCAGAGTATCAGAAATGGCCGGATCACTACACTTAATTGATTACTTGGGTTGTGATTCCAAGATTTCTGAAGATACACAATTGTAATGTCTCCCAAAATTTAAAGTAATAATTTCTCTTCTATCTATCCAAAAATCTCCTGGTCTTGTATTTTTTGACATTGATTATTTTCAAAGCATTTTAAAAATGAGTGTCCCAGGTTTTTGTAGTCTGAAATGCTACCAGTGCTAATGCTGACAACTGATATTGTATACTGACAATATCAGCTTTGTCAGAGCTGTGGAAAATAGTCAAAGGTAGAGCAACCAAGTAAATGTTAGCTAGGAATAGAAAAGCTTTGTGACCTTTCAGCTTAGCCTTGCCCCAACTCCGTCCCCAGCATGGCAGCAGTGTTAAAGGTAGCAGGCTATGTCTCCAGTGTGGGTGTGTGGTTCTGAAGAGAGCAGAGTGGATCTTATTCCCAAGGAATTGTGTTGGTTCTGACCTATCAGAGGGTTCCCTGAAGAACTGACATAAAGCACTTTCCTCTGTTTCATCTAACGCAGACCTCAGAGTGGAAAAGAAAAAGTCCTTGACATGCTGAAAAAATATATACAGCTGGGGAAAACACTAGAGATGTTGAAATATTGGGATTGACAGATGGGAAGAGAGTTATTTTGAAAAATAAGCTTTGATAGCCTCCCATTGTAAAGCAGGGAATTTAGAAATCCATGCACATGCCCAGGGCAGGATACATACTCAGAAAAGAACCTCTGAGGTTTTACCTCTGGCTGAGGTTTAGGCGCAGTGCAAGAAGGAAGTTAGGGCTAAGACAGAATTGTAAACATCTGGGCTAAGCATCGCAGGGGGTGCCTAAACACATAGCCAATGTGTAGATTGAGAGATTCTTTTCTTTTCTATTCTATTCTTTTCATTTTTTCTGCTGTTCTATTTTTTGTTGTTATTTCTTTCTTTTCTCTTCTTTCCTTCCTTCCTTCTTTCCTTCCTTCCTTCCTTCCATCCTTCCTTCCTTCTTTCCTTCCTTCCTTCCTCTTCGCCTCTCTTCTCCTTTTCTTCTTCCTATTCCTCCCTCCTCCTCTTCTTTCTTCCTTCTTTCTTTCTCTTTCCACTACCGTCCACCGACTCTCCAACTACCATGTTTAATGAAATCTCTGTCCACCACTAACTGACCATAACCTAAAGGAACAGATTTCAGGAAACAAAAATGAAAAAAAAAAAAAAAATATATATATATATATATATATATATATATATATATATATATATATATATATATATATATATATATATATATATATATACATATATATATATATATATCCCATGGAACTCTGAGGAGGGTAAAAAAATATTTCCTTAAGGACAAAATATGTGGTATTTCCTTTCCTTTCTCCCATTACCCTTTCTTCTTGCTCCCCCCCCCATATCTTTAGTCTGTTATTGTCCCCTACATAAGCTGCTTCTACTTTCATGACCTATATATTTTAACATTTAATATGTATTGAAGTCTAACATCTACATATGTTGCAGCCATAGCACTGTGGTGTCTGATCCTGGCAGATCTCAGAAGCTAAGCAGGATCGGGCATGGTTAGTACTTGGATGGGAGATCACCTGGGAACACGGGATACTGTAGGCTTGGGAGAAGGTACCGGCAACCCACTCTCAAAAATCAGTCCGCCATTGAAAACCCTATGAATAGCAGAGAAGCACTGACAATTGTGTTTTACCTATAGTACATAGGGTTGCTATGCATTGGATACTGACTGGATGGCACCTAACAACAATAACAAACATTTACATATGAGAGAAAACATATGATGTTTGTCTTTCTGGGCCTGACTTATTTCGCTTAAAGTGAGGAGTTCTAGCTCTATCCATTTCCCAAAAAATGCCATAATTTTGTTCTTCTTTAGGGATGAATAAAACTCCATGGCATGCATATATATATATATATATAATATCATATTTTCCTTTCATTCATTCATCTGTTGGTGGACACCTATGTCGCTTCCATATTTTGGCTACTGTGTACAACACCACTGTGAACATGGATGGGCAGGTATCGCTGTGGTATATTGACTTATATTCCTTTGAGTGTATACCCAGGAGTGGTATTGCTGGGTCATATGGTAGTTCTATTTTTAGTTTTTTGAAGAACCTTCCATACTGGTTTCCACAGTAGCTGCACCAACCTGCATTCCCACCAGCAATATACTGGGGTTCCTTTCTCTGTGCATCCTCACCAGCATTTGTTGTTTGTTTTGTTGATGCTAGCCATTCTGACTGAGGTAAGATGGTATTTCAGTGTCATTTTGATTTTCATTTCCCTGATAGCTAAGGGTATCAAAAACTTTTTGATGTGACTATTGGCCATTTGTATTTCTTCTTTTGAGAACTCTCAGTCCAGTTCACTTGCCTATTTTTGATTAGGTACTTTGCTTCTTTGGTGTTTAATTTTTTGACCTCCTTATATATTCTAGATATTAATCCCCCTGTCTGATGTATAACTGGTAAGGATTTACTCCCATTTTGTAGATTGTCTCTTTACTCTGATAATTGTGTCCTTTGCTGTGCAAGAGCTTTTTAATTTCATCCAATCCCATTTGTCAATTCTTGATGTTATTTCCTGTGCTATTTAGGTCTTATTCAGAAAGTCCTTGACTGTACCTGTGTCTTGAAATGTTTTCCCTGTGTTTTCCTCTAGCAGCTTCATAGTTTCAGATATTACATTAATGTCTTTGATATGTTTTTTTTTTTTCCGGTACTGGGAGTTAAACCCAGGGCCTCATGCCGGCATGCTTTGCAAGTGCTGGACCACTGAACTGCGCCCCCAGCCCATTTTTTTAACTTTTTGAGACAGGGCCTTGCTAAGTTACGCAGACTGCCTGTGGTCTCGAACTTGTGATCCTCCCACCTCCACCTCCCGAGCTGCTGGGATTACAGGCATGCGCCACCGTGCCCAGCTCTTTGATACATTTTGAACTGATTTTCATACAAGGTGAGAGAGAGGGATCTAGTTTCAGTCTTCTACATGAGGATGTCCAGTTCTCCCAGCTTCATTTGTTGAAAAGGCTGTCTTCTCCAACTTACATTTTTTGGCATTTTGTCAGCTATTAGATAGCTGTAGTTGTATGGATTTATTTCTGGATCTTCCATTTTGTTCCACTGGTTTACTTATCTTTGTGCCAGTACCATGCAGTTTTTGTTACTATGGCTCTGTAGTATAATTTGAAATCAAGTATTCTGATGCCACTTGCGTTATTCTTTCTCCTGAGGATTGCTTTAGTGATTTGGGGTCTTTTTTGTTTCCAAATGAATTTTAAGATTGCTTTTTCTGTATCTGTGAAGAATATCATTGGGATTTTGATGGGGATTGCATTGAAGCTGTATATTGCTTTTGGCCAAATAGCAATTTTCACAATATTAATTCTTCTAATCCATGAACAGCCTACAGCGGTAGCCCTGTGGCATCCGATCC